>JABUQX010053767.1:0-32418 GCA_015478945.1 Trachelipus rathkii | reverse complement strand
AGAGGCAAGATAGTGATTGAGTGGACTTTGGAAGAGTTGCTGTAACAAGCATTATGGAGGGCTATAGTTAGCGCGGGATTCGGAGGAGAGCGTAGTTAGACATTTCGTTTATGATACGAGGGATGGAGATTCAGGATCTCGCTTATAGCGGTAATTACGCTTATTTTGAATGTTGTAGGGAAGATAGTGCTGGTATTTTGGTCGAAAAAGGAAGTGCGTCGGATGATGAGGGATGACTGTAACAGAACAGTGGAGTTTAGCAGTGTGTACGAGGTATCGTGGACCGAAATCTTTTGTTGAAACAATGATTGTGACAATAATGGAGAAAAGCATAAATTGTGTGTAGGTTTTTCAGTGATATTCGCACTACAGGCTCGGGATAGGGATAATAGGGAAGCTCTATTGAGATGTTAGTATATATGGTGTTGGTGGGTGGCTTCTGAATGGAAATCAAAGCGTACGGTTATGACGATATAGGCGTATGTAAGCAATAAATGAGTTGTAAAGTGATTGGTTTAAAGTTAATTGCAAAGAGAGAGGCAGGGATCTGTTAGTCTCCTTGGTTATTCGATTGTATATGGTGGGGTTATAGTGGTGGCGCGGGTGGCAGCGGGAAGATGTTAGACGATTGAAGAATTGAAGATTAGGGAGAGGTGCCCCTACCTATTATGTGTGGAGGATTGATTTTGAGTGGCTATGAAAAAGAGTTTGAGAGGATTGATAGATTGATTTTGCAAGATTGTGTAAAAGGATGGATTTGAAAGTAAATGTTAGTAAGGTAAGGTTATGGTTGTTTGTGAGGACAGTCCTCTCGGTGGAAGTTATGTTGGATGGTGAGCAACTGGAACAAGTGTCGTGTGTTTAAATATTTAGGATATATGTGGATGAAAAGGGATACGGATGAGGCAGACGCTGTTCATAGTGAAAGTTGTGAATTGTAGTAAGGTGGCTAGTGTAATTCAATCCTTGGTGGATGAAAAGAGCCTAAGTCTTGAGTGCACTAGGGTCTTATATAAGGGTATGTTGTAGCCTGTGTTAATGTATAGTAGGAGGGTATGTTGATAAGAGGTATAGATCTAAAGTACATGTGTTCAGATGGGACAATCTTATGGGGTGTTAGTGTGAGAAGAATGAGACAAATGAGGACATGGACGCTTTAGGGACGTTGTGTGGTTTGAAGGGGAAAGGAGTAATCGATCGAGGAACAAATGAAAGGACATTGAAAGGGTTGGTCATGTTGGGAAGGATGCAATGATAGTCATTTGGTTATGCGGATGTATAGTGGTGAGTGTGCCTGGAATCGACCTACTGGGAGACAGAATAAAGTGGATTCAGCCAGTAAAGGGAGATGACTGGAATTGAGGAAGTGATGGGTGGCAGAGGCGAAGAAAAAAGGTGCATAATGGCGTGAAAGGCGGGGTCTCTTGGAAGCGGTATGGTTTTTCCCACCTGGGGCGAAGGATGAACCTAGATTGACGATAGGCCATAGTGAGGTTCCGTCGCCGTCAGTGAAGCTCTATTGTGGGACTTTCTGACTGGCGCAACGCAGTTCTCACTAGAAGAAGGTATAAAGGTCGGTGGTAATGGCTGCATCTTCATGGCTTTCCAATTTTTGCTCATTATCTTCTAGCTTTTCTCGGTTTCCGTATGCACATCGTTACTCACCTTACCCCCAGTCTTGGGAGGAGAAGGTATTTATTATATATTCATTATATATATATATATATATATATATATTAATCATATATATATAATATATATATACTAGTATTAGTATATATTATATGATATATACTATATATATATTTATCTATGTATATATTATATATATATATTTATATTATATCGTTCTTTCTGTCTTTATCTTCCTGCTCTTGCCCCAAACTTGGGGTTAAGGTTTGCGGCGTGTCATGCATCGGGCGGAAACAATAGAGAAAAGCCAGTGAAATGACAAAAGTCGAAAGGAAAAGCCCAGCCTTACCGCCGCCCCCTCTGACCATTAATTAGTAATCAACTCGTCCACAGACAGGAAAATCCACCAGAGCTCATGGACTCCGCGACGGACGCCTCACTATTGGATAAATCGTCAGTGTAGTTTCATCCCTTCGGCCCAGGGGGCCACAACCATACCCCCATACAAAGCCCCGCCATTCTCTCCTATCATGCACCTTTTTCTGCGCCCTCTGCCAAACTATTCATTCTCTGCCTGTCAGGACATTCGGTTCACCGACTCATCCCACTTTCTCTTCGGCTCCCAGGCCGGTCGGTAGTCCCAACACACTCACCCATATACATCTGCTTAACCAACCGGTTATCATCCTTTCCACATGACACAACCATCTCAACATCTTTCCAGTTTATTCTCTCATTCACCCCTTTCTTCACACACAACAATCCTCTAATACGTCCTTCATTCGCTCATTATTAATGTCTTTCACACCTAAACATGCCCTAAGATTGGGCCATCCTGAACTACATTGAACTTTAGATCTAATCTTAGATCTATTCCAGACCATAGTCTCACTACCATACCAATACACACGTAACAACATTCCCTTTGTTAAAGACTCTAGCGCAGCTCAAGACCTTAGTCCTTTACATTCACCACGATTGTAATTGCGCCGCCCGAAAGGCTCCTCTCTCGCTTCGTCGTCATGAGTGATTGTGTGGTCCATCAACACATACCCTTAAGATGATGTAGCGTGCCGCGAGAGCTCTAGACCAGGAGGTCGGTTGCTTCAACATAACTATAACACAAACTGAAGGACTGTGATCGGCGGGCTCACAACCCACCTAACCATACTCTTATTACAGTGACTTTCAACCCCTCGGCTGCCTGGTTGACATACTGCCTGGCCACCGAAACAAATCTCCTGGCCTCCTCCTCTCTCCTGGGGTCTGTTTAGTATTCGCCAGCGACGAAGAACCAAATCATTCCGGCAATATATAGAGATATAGGCAGTCGCCTACCACTCTCTCTCTGTATCTGTCCATTCTCATCGTGGTCTAACACATTTCCTGCCATCCCGCCCTCGAATTCTTTTCAAACAACACATCCGATATAACTGAATTGAATAGGCCAAGGAGAGCATAACACAACCCTGTACCTCTACCCACTGATTATCCTAAACACAATGCACCATTGAACCATTTTTCTTACACACGCTTTCACTTATTCGTTATTTTATTTGTGTATTCCATTCAGAATTTCAAACTTTTTCACCTATATGCACTATAAGCCTGCCTATAAAGCTTCCCTAGCATTAACTCTATCATGACGCCTCGCTCCGGTATCTCCAGAAGACCCTAAATCATATTTATGTCATATACATGTCCCCTCATTTTTCTCAATCTTTTGTTTCAGTGTGAAGATTTGATCCACACATCCTCTACTACCACTCCTAAACGCACCTTGTTCTTCACCAACCCGCCTCCCATCAGTCACTCGACGCCACTCTCTCTCATACCAGCCATATAAGCATGTCCATATACCTTCCCGACAACCACTCAATAAACTTATTCCCGCTATAATTTCTACCAAGTTCCCTTTTCTCCCGACCTAGGATAATAGTATAAAGGGTACGATTGACCGCTCTCCTCCACAACCCGAGAAACTCCCTTGGGAACCTCATTAACCTCCATAACGCTCTCATTACACAACATTCCCAAATTCCAATCAATCACCATCTCGGCCCCGTCTTGTCTTGATCGTTTCACTAGTAATTCATCTATACACAGAGAGTTACCGCATTCTTCAAACTTTCTTGCACGTGGTACAAAACCCATAATTACCTTCCTCCATTACTAATATTCACTCTAAAATACGCGTATTTCCTTCTCAGTGCACCGTCAACCACACACATTTCATAACACCTCATCACTCTCGTTGTAATTATTGTGCTTTCTTGAACTGGGTTCCTTTCCACCACTCCTCCCTCACATCCATTTTGCGGGATGCAGTTACAAAAGCCGACCGCATCCCTGTATTCTTATTCTAAGCAATTCCCCTTCCTTCTCATTGTTCTTACCAAGGTAGCACCCTTCCGAAGAGCTTCTTCTTCTCCTTGTATGTCGCCAATTATTCTCCCTTCCAAAACTGCTTCATTTACCTCACTGTGGTTCTCCATGTATCGGCACTTTAGTTTACTTTCTATTTTCTCCTATATTAATTCACTAAGCATCTTATAGTCGTTTTGAAACTTCACTTCATTTGCTTTTGAGCTAGGCATTATCAACGGCCGACGGGCTTCTTTTGTTTTCTACCTTTAACTTGCGCGTTTCCATCGACCTTCTTCATGTCCACCATCGCTCCGTTACATTCTTACTTCCTAGTTTAGCACATCCACACAACTTTCTCGTCACTACTAGAAGTTGATGTATCATTTTGCCCCCAGATTTGTTCAGACGTATCATACTTGTTCACGATTCAACCCGATACTAGCGGAGCGCTTTACACACGTTTGTATCCTTTTGTCTTTAGCTCTGATTAACTTAACTTCTCCTCTTAATTTTACCTACCCTTTCTGTATCACCTTCCTCTTATGCCAGCCGCGCACTAACTTAATGAATATTACATAGCACTACAGACAATGATTCCACCGGTGGCACCCAAAATATCTCTCCAAAACGAGATCCCGGTCCCTGAGTTTAAACAAATCCCACACTTACTGTTCAACACTGTTGTGCTCTTCCTTCGACCAAACACGCTCAATCTGATAGTTTTCAGCTTCGGATTTACCCATCTCTAATACACACTCTCGTAACTCCTCTCGCGATACTCCTCTCGCTCTTGTAAAGAACGTATACTTACAACAAATACCTCTCTCTTCACAGAAATGTGTCGATGACCTTCCTACCATTCTCATTTTCTCCGCCACCCCAAAACCCACCCTTGTCGTATCCCGAGTGTCCTATAATATATTAGAATCACCCCTATCCAAACCGATTCAGTATCGCCCGCCACCACTTTTATTAAAGCCAACCCTCACCCCCATCCATCGACAATCCATCAATTCACAATTATCCCAAAAATTCGCTAAGCTCTCTTCATGCGTTTCCCTCAGATGGACCTACGTCACAGTGACCACACATCCTTGACCGCTTGTTCAACGACTAATTAACCATTAGACATTCTAGGGACTCCTCACACAAAGTCTACCATAGCTTAGTACCACAGGTCACTCATCAAATGTGCAAACTCCTTTCTCTCCCTCTCCTCCTTCTCTTCCCAGCACCAACGCCTTCACCACATTGTCACACCACACCACTTCCACCTTTCCATTCAATCGTTTCGTGTTCCTAGTCACAGCGGAGGAGCGGTCGCAAAATCAAATGTGCCCTTTCTAAATACACTGCCCACATACACTCTCACCTTTCCCTCAACATTTCTACCTTCTGAACATCTCCACTTACCCATTACGATTCATACATTTCGGTCTCAGAAATTAGAGTCGTTTACGGCCGATCAGCGACCTTTCTCCGGCAGGGATTGCATTAGCAATCTATGAAGGAGATGGTGGTATGTGGGCAGCTCAACCGAACACACGCCCCTTAGTCGACTTCTACGTACACGGCCGGAGCATACGATGTGCCGCGGCAATCTCTCTCCCCCGCGCACACGTAGGGATAGGTATTAGGGATTCGCTCTGTTAACTGGTGGTATCTAGCAGTGGGGCTGTCTGTGTACTTAATTCATGTTTAGTATGATATGTGGGCATAAATGGACGTGTGTAATATGTAGCCCTGGAGGTATGGAGTGTGATTTCGACGCTCGTCCTAGGGTTGTGTAGAATATGAACGCAAAAGAGGAAGAGACGCACCATTAAAAATGGTGCATGGTCTGAATATATATATATATCATAGTATATATGTATATATAGTATATATATATATATATAATATATATATTATATTAGATATATATAATATAGTATATAATATTGAAAGAATTATATATGGGTATATTCTTTATTAGATACTATTTATATATATACTATCTCCTATCACCAGTTCGTTCCATATAAAAATAGGTATATTATGTTAGAATATTCTCTTATTATATACATCTGTAGACTAACCACTACACTAAAATCCTTAGCGACTGCACTGCTTGGTTGATACGTGTCCCACTTTTCTTTATATGAATTTTTTCTTGTATGTCCATCGACCGCGAATCGATCAAACAAGCCTTGCATCTGAAAATTTAAGAGAGACTAGATCAATTTTAATCTAGTAATATTTGTGTCATTTATCTGTTTATATAAAGAAATGCTCGAATCTATGGTTTTGTTAAATTTAGCACAAAAATCACAAGAAATGCTACCAATAGATAGGAATTTTCTAAACTCCGTTATGATGTTATTTTCTATCCTTGCATGGTTTAGCACATTCTTAGGAAAGTGGAAAAGTCCAGATGTCGACCGAAAACTATTTTTAATTTCCTATTTTTACCATGTATAACAACAATGAAGAAGTGTGCGTAGAATTTTTAAAATGTGATTATGCTAAAACATTTATTGACATTTATATTTTTCCCTGTTTGATATATATTCATAAAGAAATCGAGATATACTGTTTACACTTTAGTTTAGGCGGTAACTGCAAAGGTTTCCCGTGGCAAACGAGAGAGAAGCCAGTACAGCTGTAAACAATATCAGATACTATGTGTTGGTAGGAAGTTATTTTTATTTTTTTCATTTTTACAAAGCTAATAAAAGAATTTGTTTAACTTTTTTAAAAATATGATTGTAAACAAGGGAAAAAAACGTAAGCAAATTTCTGCTAAAAATGTGTTAAATTTAGCAACACAGCATAAGAAATTTTACAAACGCCAAAAGGCCTAAGAGAAACTTACGTTCTAACACATTTTCTGCAACAATGTTCGTCGGGAAGAAGCACTGTACACAAAATCAACAGGCTGCAGCCGTGGAAAAGAAAAAAATACGCGACAGTCACTCTAGAGCGTTCATTCCATTGTTATCTGTTAGCAAATAAGAATGTGCATTTATTGTTGAAACATATTGTGCGTACAAATCGTATACATATGTGGGATAAAGGAGTTTGGATTGAAGTTTACGCAGCCTGCAGTTGCAAACAAGTCAACAACATCACGTTTGATTAAAATGAATTGAAAGAGTACAGGCTGGCCATCTCTGTTAACAGCCGACATTCTCTCTGATATGTCGCAGTGATTAATACTCTAGCCCAGAAAATGATTTAGAAAGTTATCATCATAAGTTGGACTGCAAATACCAAAACTTTGTGTTCTTTCCAAAATCCCCAAATCGTATTCCTGTAGATCTTTTACTTCGGGGATCAATCTGAAAGAGGCAGTCCGGAACATTTTTTACTGCGGGGATCAATCTGAAAGAGGCAGTTCTCTAGTGTGCAGAAACACATATCCTCATGAGGATAACTCCTCATGTATCTGAAGACTTGACAGCGAGCATGAGCGAGATATTTTCAATTTAATTGAATAAATATTAAGAAAGGTAATGGCAAATGCTATTAAACAGGTTCGGACCCGTCATTCAACCATTGTAAGAATCACTTTCAACAACTGCTGTAACGGTAGATGTATTTTTCATTTGTCTCTTTCTTCATATGTATCTTTCTATTGGAACCTTCTGTTTTTTGCGTTGAATTTGTTCTGAGTGTATCTTTACACAAGAAAAATACTAAAAATCTACCGCTATTTAATTATAATATATAAAGAAACTTTAATTTCCTCTAAATTGTTTTTCATATAACTTAAAAAATTATGTATTTAGAAATTATTTTACTCTATTTAGGAATGAAGAAACATCACTGTTGCAGCTAACCATATTAGCCAATTATAACCTATTCTACTCACAATTATATACCAAACACTCTCATATAATATATATAGCAAAACTAATTCCATACTATCAAATTCATATTAAATTATAACTACCTTATATATTATATATAATCTGGAAGTCGTCGAAGCAAGATATGATGTAAGTGTGCCTTGTTGTGTGCTGTGGTGTAGTGTGGTGTAGTGTGTGAATGTGAGAAGGGGAAAGCAGCCACACCCGAAGCGGATTGAAATTACCCTAATTGGCAGAAATACAATCGGACTCGGAGAAGCCTAGAGGAAGAGCTTCCAAAGGTATCTCCTTTATTTCCAGCCTTCCTCCATCACCGCTTGGAAATTGCTGACTCCAGTGGTCCTAGGTGGGTGGGGTCCGTCACAATAATCGCCATTTCCCTGTTCTTCATTAATTTTCTGTAACCTTCGCGGCCTTTTCTCTAATTTTCCACTTTGTCGAAACACCACATCCTCTCTTTTTGTTGAACACCACCCTTTCTTCTCCTTTGTTGAACACCACCTCTCCTCTTCCTTTGTTTTAGAAACACCACCTCTATTTCCTACCTTTAGTTAAGTAACCTCTCTTCTGTTCTTTGTTGAACACCACGTCTCTTCCTTTGTTGAACACCACCTCTCTTCTTTCTTTGTTGAATACCACCTCTCTCTTGCCTTGTTGAACATTCACCTCTCTTCTTCATTTGGGTTTGTGAACACCAACCTCTATTTTAACTATAGTGTTGAACACCACCTCTTCTTTCTTCCTTTGCTGTTGAACACCACATCTTTCTTCTCACATTTATGCTTGGCCTTACCATTTAGCAAATCTACCTCTCTTCTTCTTGCTATGCAACCCACATAACTAAATCCTTTGTTGAACAACGCGCCACCTCTCTTCTTTCTCTGTTTGAACATCAACTTCTCTTCATTCTTTCTATGAACACCACCTCTTTTCTTTATTTCTTGCTTTGAACACCACCTCCTTTCTTCCTTTGTTGAACACCACTCTTATAGCTTCTTCAATCCTTTTGTTGAACACCAACCCTTCCGTTCCTCTCTTTGATTTGACACACAACCCACCTCTTTTCCTCATTTCTCGGAATACTAATCTCTTTTAACTTTTATTTTGTTGAATGAGATTTCTTTTTCGAGTAATCCACCTCTCTTCTTTCTTGCCATATGAAAACACCACTCTCTTCTTCCTTTGTTGAACACCACCTCTCTTCTTTCATTGTTGAACACCACCTCTCTTCTTCCTTTTTTTGAACACCACCTCTCTTCTTCCATTTGCTGAACACACCTCTCTACTCTTTCTTTTGTCAATTTTGAAACTAGCATACTCCTCTTTGCTTCCTATATTTTTGAGCACCACCCTTCTATTCGTTCCTTTTTGTGTACTTGCGCCAGCAACCGACTTTACTCTCTTCTCCTTTTGTTTATATCCACCCTCTCTTACTTAATTTGTTGAATCACCACCTCTCTTCTTCCTTTGAACGCCACCTCTCTTCTCCCAGACCTCATTTGTTGTTCTTAACCAAAACACAGGTGTTTGAGTATGCTCTGAAATCAAAGTCTACCCTATTCCTTCCTACTGTCTTTAACCTCAATTTTCAGCCAATGCGTAATAGTGTAATCCGTAATGGTCTAATGATGTAATCTGTAATGGTATAATCTGTTCTCCTGTTTCTAACTTTTAATCTTCTTAATTTTCTACACTCTGGCTTAACCTCACGTGTCAATCAACTAAATTAATCTGTTCAGCTTATTTATCATCTCCTTTCTCTACTAATTATCCTAAAATCTATATCTATCTAAACTAGAACCCCTTTTTTTTCTCCTTTCTTGGAAATCGTCATTTTGAGTGACTTCAATATTCACCACCGCCAGGAGCTTTCCTTACAGTTGGTGAACTTGTCTACCATTTCTCTATCTTGAATGGCCTTGAGAAGTTGTTGCAGTTTCCTACTCGTATCCCTGATCGCCTTGGAGATGAAGCCAATATTCTAGATCATTTCTTAATTTCTAGTTCTCCTCTTTCTCTTTAAACACCCTCCTCCTCCTCCTCTGGGTTCCTAAGATCGCTGTCTAATTTCTGTATCTCTTCTACTTCTTCAAATTTACCTCAAGAAAGACCCCAGGCCAAGGTGAGAAATTGTTTACGGCACTTCGGTTTTGTTAACTGGTTGGACTTGAGGCCGCACTTCTTTGATTTCCCATGGAACGATTATTTATTGCTTCTGCTGGAGATGTCTCTCGAAATGTGCAGAATGACATATAACCGGGGTGATTCTTTTGGCATGGAGGAGCATATTCCATTATCTTACCTTTTCCTTCAAAAACTACCTTAAACTCTAATACAACCTTGGTCTAACACTGTGCCCTCCTCTGTATTATTAACCAAGGGACGCTGCAACTTTCTAAGAGCCGAAAATTACTCCTCATATTTCAAAACTCCAGAATCACATGAAACTTATATTTCATCCCAGGAAGAGGAGGGGGAGGAGGAGGAGGAGGAGGAGGAGGAAGAGGAGGAGGAGGAGTGAGGAGGAGGAAGAGGAGGAGGAGGAGTGAAGGAAGAGTGGAGGAAGTGGAGGAGGAGGAGGAGGAGGAGGAGGAGGATTTGGAAAAAATCCATTCTCCGAAAAAAATAAAATCCTTCTTCATTAGAAAATGTAACAATCATTTTTCTTCACCTCTTTTCTGGCATTTTCCTCCCGAACAGGTCTATCTAAAAAGATGGAGAGGAAGACTTTTCGTCTTACCAACTCTCATATTCTCACTAACTCTCTTTAGTCTCTTTCAGCTCATAGAATTGTTGGGCCAGTTTCTTTATGCCATCCCTATTACAACGGACACTGCTCTCTGAACCTATCAACAGTTCTCATACAACTCAATAATCCATTTGAGGAGTCATACGACACGCCTTTGACTTTAAACCGCAAAGTTTTAATATCTCTTTCTGTGCTCAACTCTCTGATCCAAGACTTAATCGATATGCTTAATTTTACATGTATTCCAATGGTGAAGTCTGCAACAAACTTCCTTTATTTATTTTCACAACCTTTGAATTGGACTTACATACTTTTAAAGTCATTGTATCGGGGCATGTTGAATCTGGCTTGGTAATTTTCCCTAATTATGTTGATATATATACTATAATAGTAGTGTAAGAGTGGAAGATATAATTATATATACTATATTATAATAGGGTACCTATTACTCCACTATAAGTAATAAAAGTATATAATTAACTTATATAGTATGTATATTAGTAAATACAATTATATATAAGACTCAAAATGTATAGTATATAATATACCAGTAAATAGGTGAGAGATTTACTGAGATAAAGTTATATATTGATAGTAATGATATACAAAAGTGTGTGTGTATAGTAAATATGATTATATATAGGTAGTAAATAAATATATATAATAGGGTATATTGTGAGTATATGGAATAAAAATAATGTTGATATTTAGATTTTTTATAATAGTGTAGCTTTATATATATATATATATAATATATACTATATATAATATAGTGGTCAATAAATATATATAGGTACCTATTTAGGAAGTTACCAAATTTAAGATAGTAGTTAGGATCCAATATAGAAGATAGTACCCATTATCATACCACCTACCAATAATATATATATTATATATAATTGATGTAAATACTGCATTAATCGCAGCACTTTGCGTATTATATATAGATAAATTACTAGTATCTTGAGTGATTTCTTCATATACTTACAGGGATTATATAGATCCCTGACGGCCCTTCCAGCATAGCTCGCTTGATTCAGGCACTAATTAGTCTGCGAAGGGTCCGGGATCTTTAATTCCTTATATGGTAAAATGGAAGAAATCACTTTCTAAAGTGTAAGTTATTAATATACCTTTACTAATATAATCACTATTAAAATATTTTATATATATATTTATATATCAATATTATATTATACTCCCAGTTACTATCTACCAGTATCATAATTAATATACCTCACTATATAGGGTATATTTACTATCTATAATATTACCTAGTGTAAATATATATATTATCATATACTATTATTATTATAATATTAATATAATATTAGTATTTATAAAGAAATGGTAACTGTTAAATCTCAGGGACTAATTTTTCGATACAGACATTGGGGCCTCTTTTACCTGACTAATTTTATATCGTCCAAAAATCCATTCAGTTACGATAATGTACCAAAAGAAAAAAATTTTAACTTAAAAGCGTTTATCATACCTTGCGTCCAATTCTCCAGACTCTATAGACCTGTCATGGTTACTTAAAGGTAAGCTTTTTATACACACATCTTCCTCCCCCAATGCCGACTTTCAGATATATTGTTTATGTGTTATATAGCTCAAAGTATTAGGTCTAGTATACTTTCAGCTCCAAGTAGAAATAGAACTCCCGTGACCTTGCTTTAAAAATACCTGTGTTGTTAATTAATTATTAATATTGGTAGAAGACTTGATAACGCCTGGCTACGTAGGTGAAACGCAAATCCTACATTAACTTAATCGTTAAGCCGTATCTAAGCAACAGAGGCGTCTCTCATATTTCGACACAGGTCAATCCTGTTCAATCCGACATATTCGGCCATAAGAAGTGAGACGATGCCACGTCACAGGAGCCGCTAACCTCTCTTACAGATATAAAACTGTATTTCGCCGTATACTCAATTCATTTCGATCGCGCAGGAAACGGACGGAGGATCTTGGGAGTCCTCCTACTTCATGTCTCAAGACATTCAACCCATCTCTTAACTCGCTATTCAATAATGTATGTTCCAATAAAGAGTTTGATTTTATTTGATGTATACATCTTTTTGCAAATGCTTTCCAAAACCATATTTTTTTATATTTTTTTTGAATGTATTAATATTGTGTGGGATTATATATATTAATATAATTATATGTGTTAATATTATTATTATTCATTTTATATTTATTTTATTATTTTATTTTATTTTTTATTATTATTATTATTATTATTTATTATTGATATTTATTATTATTATTATTTATTATTATATTATATTATTATTATTTTTGCCAATTGTTATTGCTATTGTTCATTATATTATTTATTATTATATTATTTTTATTTATTAGTTATTATGATTATTATTTTATTATGATTTATATTATTATTATATTATTATTATTTATTATATTATTATTATTATTATTTGTAACGATTATATATTATTATTATATTATTAGGATATATTATTATGTGATTAGTTTATAGTCTCCTGTACAATATTCCTCGTCTCTAGGGTCTATTTTTAAAAGTTGTCTCTTCTCCACACAATGTGCCGCCATTCCCACCATCTTTTATTAGTACTCCGTGGTTATTCACAGTGTTGGATAAAGTTAAATAAAAAACCAACCAACCAGTATTGATCTCATCAGCTTTGTTTTAAGGTTTTATGTGGCTGTGATGGAATCCCAGCTCGAATTTTTTAATTTATATGTAATGTAGTGGCATGGAATGTTTATAATATATTTTTTTTATGTTGTATAAATATGTATTTTTAAATTGACTACTGATGCATGGAAATAGTCCTTTAGCCAAAACGTCTTCTAAGCATCTAAGTGAGAGTTAATAAAAAATGTTGGTAAATCTAGGTGCTTGTGTATCACTTCAAATCCAAATAGTTATATATAATAAGGTTTATTTATAATATATATATATAATATATTGTATAATTTATTGTAATATTGTATATATGTATATAATCCTATATAATAATTTAGCCCTCAATAATTATCATATAATATGATGATATCTAGGTGTTATATACCTACCCTTTTATTGAATGATAATATGAATAATATTTTTTTTTTTTTGCACACGTTCTCCATCAAGGAAAAATTATAAACGAGAATAAATTACTACACCGGTCACCACCCCCATAAGCACTATTTCGTGTAGTTTTCAACACATATATACAAAGAAAGGTACCAGAAGAAATATTATATATTCTACTTGAATTATTGACCATTCTCCAAAATGTGTTGTGAATTAAGCACGTAATAGGAACTTTATAAATGTTTAACGATTTCTCTTTTATAATTATAATTCACTTTGTGGAAGTGGTTGCTTAAAAATATATTCTCGTGTGCTGAAATAGAGAATTAAAATTTATATGTATTATATATATATATATTATATACCTAACCTAATTTCCCAGTGTTCGTAATTATATATTTATATATATCTAATAATATTATGAATATATATATATATATTATGAGCACCATATAATATATAAATATATTATTATTAATATTATATATTTATAAGTTATTTTATAAAGTAATAAAATACTAATATACGAAAATACTATTTATTAAATTAGTACCTAATATAAATAAATAATTATATTGGAAAATAAATAGTGTATATATAAATAATATATATATTAATATATATAATATATATACTTATTTATATATATATAATATATAATATATATATAAGATATATATATACTTGAAGTTAATCACAGGTATGTTTTTCTTCAAAAGCAAAAAAATTGAACTCATAATTCTGACATTTCAGCTGTTTGTTAATTGCATATTTTGGAAGAATTATATATCTTTGCGATTTGGTATATTATATTACATTAAGTTGATTTAAGAATAAAATGACTCTATAAATTAAAAATGTACTAATGATAAAGTTACTAATACGCTAATTTAGAATCACCTAGAAACGCATGCTTTAACATATTGTCTCGGCTTGTGTATTAACAACTCTTTTTCACACTTGAGTGCGTACTCTGATAAGATAATCTAGAAGATTGATAGAATTCAGGAATTTTTTTATTTTTGTAACATTCATATTAAAATTTACCGTTTAGAAGGATTGACAATAGTCATTGCATCACCAGTCAGGCTTGGCTAACCTTTGTTTGCCTGTTTTTGTTTATTATTTCCAAAATTCATTTTATGTTTATGTAATAAGAGCTGGAATCCTTAAGAGAGATAATTATTGTAATATGCCCGTAAAATTAATTAATCATTAACCTTATTGACAGATCTAAACCATATATATGTTTGAATAAACTCATTTTATATATAAAAGTTCTGTATTTGCGGACAAAAAGAGACTATGCGCATATGTGCCTCCTGCGCACCTACGTAACAATAACCTTAAATACATGCAATTGAAATACTTAAAATTATACAATATTGAGGCAACTGTTATCTGTGAAATTCTGATAAATTTTACATGAGATTAAACTCTCACATTCTCACCTCTTTAAGAAGTGATATATAGGAAAATCTGCGTGGGTGCACGATTTGAGGCTGTGAACGTAATATATTCGATAATCACAGACTTAAAGTTCCCATTTGTATAATTGTAAAGTATTTAATTGCATTGTATTATGTTATGTACGTAAAGGTTGCGGCTGGCTACATTATGCGCTATTCACGTCTCTTTTGTCGTACCAGAGATTTTTTTCGGAATGTAGTTTTCAAACATATATTGTTATATGTCTGTCAAGATAGTGTTATGACATGGAGAAAGTATTATTGGCAATTAATATAATTTTCTTCTTTTATATCGAATTTTATTTTCAACCAATAATTGATTTCTTCGAATCAAAACAAAAACAAAGACAACAAAACTTCAGCGTGTGTGTAATATCATAGTTTTAAAATGAACGTATCACCGCCTAAATAAAGTAGAGACAGAACTCAGAAGCATAATCGATAAAGAAATAAAAAGAAAACGGTACTAATAAAAAAAAATCATGCAAAAAAGAACTATAGCAACAAAATCCAACATCAACAACAACTTGGTACGATAATTAGCATAATAAAAGCTTAGAAATTTGTAAATTTAATTGATTCATTTATTTATTCGAACCAAATAAAGAGAGAAAAATCTTTATTTTTTTTTTTTTTTTTTTTTTTTTTGCATAACTCAATTAAAAGTTCAAATAAAAAGGAAAACAAACAAATTGCATGCAAACAATTTAAATACCGAGATTTTTTTTTAACTTAAATAAGAAAAAAATAAAAGTAAAGAGAGGCAAGATTCTTCCGTTCTTAATTGACTCCATATACATGCAAATGTTTTATAACATAATTATACTCGCTCACACTTCTTTATTTCTCATTTGTATATACACAAGGTGTCATTTGCATACATGAGTTTGACGCCCTTTCATGAACGATGCATAACTTTGTATCCTGTGAAGGTTGAATTTTATTTCATATGTAACAACATTTGCTATATGGGAAACGTCATATATTTTTTGGTGTAAAGTAGATGAAGTAATGGTTGCTTGCATGACAAAATTATCTTTCACACCTTCCAACACTTACCAGCAGACTCTATCAAACGCACACACACATAAACAAACATTCTTTATACTGTATATATAAAGTGTGAGAGTGACCAATACAAATTTAAATATTTTGAAAGGTTATTTAATAACTAACTTCGAATAAGTTTTAAATATCATATTGTTAAAATGAAGAAGAACAATCATAAAGATAAATGAGTGAGCTCTCAATTCTATGTAAAATGAGTTCATGATTTTAGCAAAATTTCATTTCATTATTAACAATCTATTAGAATTTAAATTTTCATTTAAATTTGGTTTGAGATACGAATTATTTAAGATTCCAACAACTAAAGATCAGGTTCGTTTTCTTGAGAAAACTCCAAAATAGGCAGCCGCGCACCAGGACGCAGCACGCGATTCATCTTTTCAAGCGAAAATGATAATTTATTGCCAAATAGGGAATGATGTAAATTGATTTCTGAGTTCTAATACACTATATCTTTATCGCACGAATAAGTAAGAAAACTGAAATATCGTTTCTTAAATGGGCACACAGACACACCACTATATATTATTTTTATATAATATATATTATATATACTATATTATATAATATATATATCTATATATGATTATATTTATTATAATATATATATACTATTATATTATATATATACTATATAATAATTATGTATATATATTATATTATATATATGATATATTTTATTTATATATATATTAATATAATATTTATTATATATTTACGTATATATATTATGACTAGCTCAAAGTTAAATTGAGTTTATTTTCTAGAATTCAAATTAATTCAGATTTTGTTTTCATAGTCTAATAGAAAATGATTCAAATTTTAAGACTAAATAGATTTTGTTTTAAAAAGATAAGTATATAATATATATAATATATATACATATTATAATATAATATATATATATATATATATATATATTAGTTATAATATATCTATATATATATTATATTATATATATATAATATATATTATCTATATGGGGACGGCTCGTTGTCCTGGTTGCAGGTTTGCGCAACCACCATTTATACAACTTGCAGTTAGTGTGCAACTATTTATTATTTTTTATTCTTTATTTTTTTAGTAGGATTAAATATTTAAGAAATTAAATGGCATCTTATTATAATAACACTTCACAATTGATTTATTATTTATATAAAAAAAAAACGTCATCAAATTGTGGTTAGATGAATAGCTATTATTCAATATGATTGTGTGCATCGACAACTTTACAACTACATGCCCAAAAAAAAATAAACAAAAAATATAAAAAAAAAAAAGATAAAAAAAAAAAAAAAACATAAAAGTATAAAAAAAAAAAAAAAAAAAAAAAAAACAAAAAAATAAAAAAAAAAACCATGTAAAATGTAAAAATAAAAAAGTAATACATTATTTTGAGAAGAAAAATGTGTGTGAAAATCGATGACCGAGTGTACGCTTTTTTTACTACAAACTTGCAAGTTGCATTATCATAAGAACAAGCCGCTTTGTTTTTTCAACACTGAAATTCAAATTTTTGTGAAAGGAAGCAATTCGGAAAATTGACTCTCATGTTCCAAAAATTAAACGTCTCGGCGAACGAACGAATCTGTATTTGTTTTTGCAGTTTGTCAGATCTCTTGCTTTTATTAGTATTATAATTGATCTAGTGCAAAATCTCTCTCTTCGTCTCTCGCTCTCTCTTCTCTCTCTTTCTCTCTATCTCTCTATCTATCTATCTATCTAGCTATCTATCTTATCTATCCTAATCTATGCTATTCTATCTATCTGAGTCTATCTATCTATTAGTTCTATATTGATATATATATATATTTTTATTATATAATATATATAGTATATTATATATATATATATTTATAGTATATAATATATATTAATATAGATATATATATAATATAAATATATATATATTTACTATTTTATATATATATATGGCTCATTCCGTGTAAGATCATTTCAGTTTGTGAAACAATTTACTTTTGAATCTATTAAAATTGTTATTGAAAGCTCTCTTGGGCCATATGCGTTTATTTCATTTATTTTTTAAACTTATAAATTTAATAAATGAAGTATACAAATATATTACATTAATTACTTTCATTAAAGGTTATCTTAGAGTTTAATTAGTTTAAAATAGATTTTAAAACTAAAGATGGGAGATACGGTTTAGTTAGTTTATAAACTAAGATTTGAACTTTTTTTTTTTTTTAATATTTTTTAGAGGAGTGTTGAAAGCTCGCTTAGATAACAAAAATTTCACTTTGACCTAGGCAATTTCACTTCAATTTCAATTTCAATTTCAATGAAATGTGTTCGAATTCATACAATCGATGTTTATATATTATAAAGAGGAGGGGAGAGCAATTGACTGTTATCATATTAGTATATATATATATTATACTTATATATATAATAATATATATATATATATATTATATAATAATATATAATATATGATATATAGTATATTTAATATTATTACACTATATATATTATTTTTATATATATTATATATAGTATTATATATGTTATTATATATATATCATTATAATATATATAATCTATATAATAAATATATAATATAGTATATTATATAATATTAATATTTTATTAATTAATATATGATATTATTATATTATATCTATATATTATAATTGTGGTATTGTGAAATGTCAGATGCAGCAACTCTATACAATTTGTACGAACTGAGCCGCCCCTGAAATATATTATTATATATAATATAAATATATATAATATTATATATAGTATATATATATATTAGTATATTATATAGTAAGTTATTATATATATATATATTTTATATAATGTATGTAATTATACTATATATTTATATATTATAATATATATTCGTAAATATTTATTATATATCGTTTGATATAATTTTAAAACGAAATTTATTCTTCTCATATAAATATATTGAACATAGAATTATTTTGACTTTGCTCTGAACTTTAGTTGTTTGAAAATCCATAAATCTCTCGCTTACGCAAGCTGCATTACAATGGGCCCCGCCGACTGCAAATAAGTCACATTGCAATGTAACAAAAAATCTATAACAGCTTACAGGCAAATAATAAAAAATTTAATTCAGCGAACAATTTCATGGTGAAACTTTAAATAAATGTACCTTATTCTATATTTATTATATACACCTTAAATATTAGTATATAGTTAGGCCTGGCGCGTACGTCTGAGTAAGTTTCCGTTTTCTTGGCATAGAAAGGAGCGCAATAGTTGCCATAAAAATTATTTTTTTTTATCATGCTCTGGAGAAAATGGTAATTTTTTTTAATAATTTTTTTTTAGGGGGTTCTAGCCAACGATGGGAGAGAGGGGTGACGAAGTCCCCCCGTCGCTCTGGTAGGCGAGAAACCCGGACTCCGTTCCGATCTTTGTGGTTTACCCTGGGGTATCGTTTAGTTAAAAAAAATTCAACTTTTGGCACTTTGGCCCTCCTTCGTACTTCTCAAAAACCGATAAATATACAGTTTTTTTTTTTTTTATAGGGATTTTTTTTTATTAAAGCGCTATTTTTTTAATTTCATCCATAAAATGTCTCAGATGTTACAAAATGTTATTTATTTTCAGTAAACTGTTCTAGTAATTTTAGTTCATGCATCTTGCTTTCTGGAGGCTGACCCCTGGGCGCATAGCACACTTACAGAATCTTTAGATTTACTTTGTCAAAACAGGTTCAGACTCATGAACTGGAAATTAATGGCTAGAAGAACAAAATCTTCCCAAATATTGTTTTGCTACTATATTATAGCTACTTAAAATTAGCAATAATAATATATCAATTTTAGAAATAATATTTATAACAGGCGTATGACAGGATTAATAAAGAAGCTCTGTGGCAGATGTTAGCGATATATGGTGTTGGTGGTAGGCTTCTGAATGGAATCAAAAGTATGTAAGAACATATGTATGTATACGTGTGTAAGTAAATAAATGGTTGTACGTATTTGCATTCCAATATGCAATGTAATAAGGAAGGAATGTTTTTTATGTTCTCCTTGTCTGGTTTATTGCAAATGGATGGTGTTATGAATAGATTAGAGGGGCGTGGCTGGCAGTTTACACTGATGGTTCCAGAATGGAAGAAGGAGTGGAGGGCGCCTACTTATTGTATGCGGATGAGTTGTTTTTTTTTGTGGTGAATCTGAAGAGAGTTTGAGAGGATTGGTAGAGAGATTTGGCAGGTGTGTAAAAAGAAGGTTTGAAAGTAAATAGTAGTCAAGAGTAAGGTTATAGTTGTTAGTGAGGACAGTCCAGTGTGAAGTTATGTTAAGATGGTGAGCAGCTGAACAGGTCTGAGTTTAAATATTTTAGATATATGTTTGACGCAAAGGAACGGATGATGCAGAGTGTAGAGGAAAAGTTGTGAATGGCAGAAGGTGGTTGTTGCAATTAATCGTTGTGAAATGTAAAGGGGACATAAGCTTGAGTAGCTAGGATTCTTGCATGAGGTATGTACTGTGCTACCTGATGTTTTATGGTATAGTAGTGAGACTTGGTCTGGAATTCGAGGGTAATCAAAGATCTTGGGGCGTGTTATGTGTGAGAATATTGATAAATGAGGATTGAACGCACTAGAGAGTTGTGTGGCGAATAATAAAAACTTATAAAATAAAGAGAGTAAACGAGAGTACATTGAGATGGTTAGGTCATATGGAAAGGATGGATAGTAGTCGGTTGGTTAAGCGGATTTATGGTGGTGAGTGTGCTGGAATGTGACCGGCTGGGTGAAATCGAAGAAAAGTGGAGTGAGTCAGAAAGGAATGCCTGAAGAAAAGAAAAGTAAGTTTGGCAGAGGCTAAAGAAAGGTGCATAAAAAAGAGTGAAGTGGCGGGTTTTGTGAAGGGGTACGGATATGGGTTGCCCAGGGGATGAACCTCAACATTGACGAACTAGCATAGTGATAATCCAACGTGGTCTCGTGAAGACTCAGGGTGGCTTTTTCTGATTGCGACGATTTCTCACTGGGGGTAAAATGGGGACGGTAAAAGAGTTTTTTTTTAGACTTGTGTCATTTTATTCTACTACTTTTTATATATACGTATATATATACATATAATTTATATTATACTATATTATGATTATATAATTTATTTATAATATAATATAATATACTATATATATATATATAGTATATATATATTATATTCATATATAATATATAGTATTATATATATTTTTTTGCAGGAGATAAACACCATCGTTCACGGGCAGAGCCCTAATCAAGGAGGGGTGTACTTAATTAACGTTCGAGTAAGACGAAGCTAAATCTGAGAAGAGAATCGCTCACATTCTCCCACTCGACAAGTTTGCTAACCTGGGACCCCCTCGATTTGTATGGCGAGTGCTCTACCACTGAGCACCGGCGCTTTTTATAATAAATAATAAAATACCTAATAAAAATGGATATGAAATAAGATATTTGTACTTTGCCTGAAGCTTAGTTTTTGTGGACTCTGCTAAACTCTCCTTACGCTAAGCTGGCTTTACTGGAAAAATAGCACACTGTTGCAATAACATGGTTCACCCTTTATGAATGGAAATTTATGGCTGAGTGAACAAATCTTCCTGCGCATCTCACCCAATTTGGGGATATATAATAATAATATCTTAATATAAAAACTTCAATATCAGCATTTATTTTAACATAAGTGATTTTTGTTGCTTTTTTCAAGCCTCCTAAATGTAATTCTGTCTACAGAAGAAAATATTCTTTAATGTCATTCTGGAATAAAATAAAACTTTGATTTTAATACAGTACCAAACTTTCGTCGTACACTTCGGACCATTTTCAAGGAATGATGTTTATTTTCTTTGAGTATTTTAAACAATTTTGATAATATTAAATATTTAATATCACAGACCTATATAAACAAATATAATCAGAACAAATTAATAATGGTTTAAACAAGTTAATAAAGTCTACCTACGTTTTGACTTTTGTTTTATTTAAATTTGTTTAAAAAAATTAGACATTTCATTGATATTCTGATAGTTTATTAACTGGTTTATGTTCTCCTTTAAGAGCAATGCACTTCCCCTGAGGTCGCACAGTTCATAACCACGTTTTCTTGCTATTGATGGAGAAAGCCCTCTTTATGCTGTTTATCGGGATTTTTGTGGTGTATGTTGTTTATATGTTGAAATATGTTTTTTAAAAGGCTTAACTTATGCTGCGACATTCTCATGTTGGGGTATTCGTTGTGTATCCAATATAAGCGGCGTTACACCTACTTTCAGAACATTGAAATTGGTAACATACAACGTTACTAACTTTCGACCAATCCGAAGTATGTCGCTATTATCTGAAAAATATACAGTATCTGGCTATATCATAATATAGCTTCTTCCCGTAATTATTGCTTTAATATATGTTCTTTCAAAATAATTTTAATTTGTTTTTCTTTCCTCTTTTTCTGACTAATATTATCAGTTTTCTTATATACTAAGAGCGTAGCTGGCGCAGGTGGAATGAAAGTAATGGCGAATAATTTTTGGAAACAGTGTGCTTTAAGTCAGTTTCTCTATTATATTGCTAGAGTACACTTACTACTTTTGACACACTAACAGATACACATTCTTTGTAAATTTCTAAAAAATCTACATATTTGATCAAGACGAATAATCTTAAACGCTCTGTGAACCAAAGCTCTTTAATGTGTAGCAATTGTAGTTTAGGGGAGTGATGGACTCAAAATTCAAGTATGTTCCCTAATCTGTAGTTTTAACGTAGACACTTCTATCAATTTGTTCCATCCTCTTCTAATTTAATGTTAATCACTGAATCTCTCCAACCTATTTTTGCCCTTTCAATTGTAAATTCTTCAAAACACTTGAGAGCTTCTACATTTTGGATTTACAATAATGGTGTTGTCAAATGTATCACTTTAGACCAACTCTTTGCAGATTTCTATGTCATTCAAGTAGAAACCACAAAAAAAAAAATATAAATAAATGAATAAATTGAAAAAATCATAAAATATAACCAAAAAAAAAACATTTTTTTTAATTGAAAACGCCGCATTCATCCTAATTTTCATTCGAGTACGTATCGAACCATTTGTAAATATTTACCGACCCAGAACATGTTCAAAAGAGGTTAAATCCAAAATAGAAGATCTCAGTGGTTTGAAATTTCCATTTGCAAAGGGCAAAAATAACTATATAATTTTCTTAGAAATAACATTAAAATTAAAGAGGATGAAAAATTGAAGAAGTGGCTACGTTAAATCTACAGATAAGGAACATACTTGAATTTTGACTCCTCTCACTCCCTTAAACTCCAACAAAATTGCTACCTATAAAGACTTTGTTCAAAGAAGCGTTTAAAGCATAGCGGAAGTGGATTTACCCTTTTTGATTTAGAAATAAAAAGAATACGTGAAAAACCACGTAAAGACAGATTACCCCAATATAACTAGAGAGAAAACTATAAAGCACACTTTAAATAATTATTCGGCAATACTATCATAAAATGAAAATGATAGAGCTCTTAGTATAGTTATATAAACTGATAATCTATTATCAGAACAAAGAGGAAGAACAATTAAAATTAAGTTGAAGAGAACATCATCCAACGCATATAGAAATGAAGCAAGGTTAAAATTAAAATGTTTCACTATAAGTCAATTGAAACTGAGACTCGTGCTTCTCTTACTCTCGTGAAGCGCTTTCGGATGGTGAAGTAGTAACATTGTGTACCAATTTCAGTGTTCTGAAAGTGGATGTAACGCCGCTTATATGGATTACACAACGCATACACTCACATGAGATGGTCTCGCAGCTATAAGTAATAAGCGAGTAAAATTTTCAACTATTTAAGGAAGAACACCACAAAAATCCCGAGACAGCAATGAAAAGAGGGCTTCTCCACATAATTCAAGAAAAAGAGATTTTTATGAATTGCGGCTCGGGGAATCATTGCTCTTAAGGAAACATAAACCAGTAATAAACATCAAATATAATAATGTCTATTTTTTAAACATATTTAAGCTACAAAAGTCAACGTAAGGTTAACTTTGTGCTAACTTTTAAAATTATTAATTTTGTTTATTTATTTTTGCTTATTAGTTTAAATAATATTTATATTATCAAAATTGTTAAAATATAAAAAATAAAACTATTCCTTGAAAATGTCCGAAGTGTACGGACGAAAGCTTGGTACTGTTTTTAAATGATATTTTTATTCCACAAAATAATACTAAGAAAATTTCTTCTGTGAGAATTAACATCAGCACACTTGAAAAAGAAAGCAACAAAATCATATGTTAATATGAATAATCATAAATAATAATAATAAGAATCAATATAATAATAATAATAAGTAATAATAATAATAATAATAATTAAATAATAATCAATAAATAATAATAAAAATATTTGCAATTTTTTTCAATCTAACATAAGTTATAATTGTTATTATCATAAAAGGTCAAAAATGTTTGGTACTTTTTTAACGCATAAAGTTTAGCAAAAGGGGAATAAAGCAAAAATGTCTGCACCCTACCGGCAATAAATACAGATTTTATTTGCGCTTATTGAACTTCTTTTATTATTTTATTTTAAAAAATAAGATTTTTAATAATTTATTTACAAAAATATATTTTTTCTTATTATTGTTTTGTAATTATAATAATTTTACAACTAATTTTAATATAATAATTATAATTTTATTATATTCCCCCAGAAAAATTGCAATTTCATCAAAAATTGCAATCCTAGAAGAGAAGCTGTTTACAAATCCTCTAATTTACTCTTAATGAATCGGTCAAATTTAATTGCAGCTTTTCTCTTATGCCTGCCTGCAAACCAATTTTGATCCACCTGAAGAATCAATATTTGTGCCATCCTTTGGTCTGTCCAGTATGATTTAATGACAACTGAAAATGATGCAAGTTAACCAAAACAGTCTTCCCATTGCTTTGCTTAACCTTAACTAATCTTACTTTGTTGTCATGGCCAACAACTAATTCTAAAGCTTTACCGGTCAACCAAAATGGAAGTGTTCTACTTATTGATTTGATCAAGATAATGCCATTTACCTTATTTTTATTTTCCCATGATTATTCATACAGCTTATTGCTGGTTTCTATTAAGCTCAACAAGTATTCCTCATACCCAAGTTCTTTAAATTTCCTTTAGATTTCCTTTTGTATGTCAAGTGTTTTTGAAAAGTCTTTTGATCAGTTTCAACCCATATATCAGATTCCTCATCCCTTAATATCAAAGAGGAATTAAAATTTAACATCAAAAAGGAGTTGGGATTATTATTTGATTGTAACTGGACTCAGATCTATAGGTTAAACTTGGAAGACTAATTAATTGTTTTAAGAAGTGACGAGATCTATTTATGTAGATTTATAAATGCAACTTTTAATTGCTCTAATTTGTATCTCCCAAAAGGCACCCATCATGTAGAATACAGAGGTATTTTTGTATGTTTGTTGTTTTTATTCATAATAAACAGGGGTATTTTTGCATCTTTGATGTTATTATTCATAAAAAACATTCATAATAAAGAATGATATGTCGGATCATTTTCCATGTCTTGCAAATTTTGAAATTAACAAAATCCATAACTTCACCATTTTTTTTTATAAAACTTACAGACAAAAGCAGAAGATGATGAGGGTTAAGGCTACATAAAACATATGACTGAAAATTGACATTTTCATTTGCATGCCAGCGAAAATACAATGATCAAACTGAAAATCAACCACTTTCGTAACACATTGAGATAAGTGTTTATGACGAATCGATTCCATAAAACAAAAAGAATGTCTAAAATATGTGTCTATGCCAGCTCTACTCAAACTCTATGCTACCACAAAAAAACTCACCGAAACTATCAAAAGCAGAAATACTCATCCTGTGTGTATAGCACATATGGAAAAACAGTTAAAGGCAATCTTATGAAGCAAAGGAAATACAACTCGAACAATTTCCAGGATTGCAATATAAAAACTCGAGCGACGTTGATTTTTTAATCAATAAATTAGTCAACAAAAAATTAAACATACATCATATCTATAAATGAACTAAATAACTAAGTGATCAATTCACCAACCAACTCAAACTAAGATAATCAGGAAGGACAAAACGAGTGTTTGCAAACTAGGTAACGCGAAGTCTTGAAGACAAAGCCCCTAGACAAACCACCATATGCAATAACTTTTCACCAGACTAGAAAACTCCAGCTTAGTTCTTTGTTCATTTCAACAGACGCTAGAGAGTAAAGAAGTAATGAAAGGTTGAAAAACAAAAAGTGATCAAAATGCCATTCAAACTTCTTTAATTCATTGCTGAGAATACATAGACACCCCTTTAAAAACACTGTCTCAACACAATTAATCTTCTAGCAGCGAATTTCTCCAAATGTTTTTCAAAACAGCAAAAATTTGATCCCAATTAGTAAAATGGATGACGTAAATCTCTAGGAAAATAATTACAGGCCATAGCTATCACATCGATGACGATTCAGTAAAATATCAGAAAAAAAAAATTCTTGCTAAATCATTTAACGCATAATACTTTAGCTTACACAAGAATACTAACGAACTCACAAAGTTTGGACATTAGGAAAGTTCGCTCATCTTTTGATGCAACCTTAATTTGGGGTTTTCATCTAAGAAACTTTAAGCAGAAATATATTTAAGAAAGTAATAAGACTCATCTCTTTAATTTTTAACTAGACTTTACAAAAGCTTACAACATGATTGTGATAATGGCATACTATTAAGTATAATGTACATGAAGCATGGGCATTGAAATGGACAATCTTACAACGTTTAAAATGCTACTTAAGGATGGATCTGCAATACTAAACTAAAGGGGAAACATCATTCAATTCACATTTCAAACATCAACTATAGGTAATCCCAAGGCTTAATCTAGGACCTATATCTATTTTACCGTTTTAATAAATGGACGCTTCCTTTGACTCACATGGCGCCCTTTTCATCACCTCATTGTTGATGATAACTTCTATCCTAATAGATGATAAAAGCAGTTCTTGATACCTTAATGAAATGGAAGGTGCTAAATGCCAAGTCTCTAAATTCTAAATAAAACATCTTAAATTGTTCTTAGCAACATATTAATAGGCAAATTTAGTTATCAAAATAAATGAAGTGGAACTGCAAAGGACTTCAAATGCCTGAAATACTCGGTGTTATAATTGATGAAAAACTGTCATTTAAAGAACATATTCTAAGAAGAAGATATTCTCTTCAGTGATGATTTTTCCATATGTTTATTAAGTGTGTTGTATTAAATGTTTTTGGTGTACTACCTCGTTTTATTTTTGTGCATATTTTACACTCTATTATGAGATTCTGTAACATCATTAATAATAAATAAATTCTTTTACGAATTGATGGCAATTTTAGATAATGTTTTGAGGTTATTATTAAATGAATAATCTGCCAATTCAATTAATGAATGAAGATCTTTCATCAAAACGTGTTAATATATATTATATATATATAATTTATATTATATTATATAGTATAGTATTAGTATATTTATATATATATAATATATATTTATATATATTATATATATATATATATTATTATATATAATATATATATATTATATAATATATATATTATATATACATATTTATAAATATTATATATATATATATATATATATATATAATATAAAATGAATATATATTATATATAATATATATATATATGATATTTATATATATATATATTATATATATATGTATATATATATATATTTATATATATATTTATAATATAATATATATATTATATATATCATATATATATAATATATATATATATATATATATATATATATTTATATAATATAAATATTTATATATCTAAATATATATTTATTAGGTGATGCAGCAGATGTCAATTTTTTTCGACATCCGCGAGTTGCAGATGCGATGTTATGATTAATTTATATATATATATATATATAATATATATTAATATATAATATATATATATTATATATATAATATATTAATATATAGTTATATATATTTATATATAATTGCCAATTTTACTTTTCGAGTTTTTAGCCAACAATCTATTAATTGTTGCTCTTGCAGGGTGCGACGCAGGACGCCAGACTCATACTGTACCCCATCATGACCTTCTTCCCAACCTCCGACCTTAGATGGAAAGAAATTTTAGCAATGATTATATACTTTTTCATATTAGTATTGAAAATTTCAAAATATGAGGAAAACGGTTTGCTGAGAATATAATTTTTACTGCAGAGAGTTTGTTTCTCTTTTCATATATATTTGTCCAGCATTGCTAAATACTCTCCTCACTTGAACACTTGTTAAGGACAGGCTAATATATGTTCCTGCAAAGTTTAATTAAGTGATAAACCATTTTGCTTACTTCCTCACCACTGATAGGATCAATTTGGTAATCTAGTCGTTTTTTGTTGTGGATAGTGTTTCATTCATGTTGGCACTACCATCTTTGGTTAACTGCTTGTTGTTGTTTATTTCCTCAGCTACTTGGACTGCTGAAATTCTTCCATTAAATCTGTTTTGCTTTACTTGTAGAAGGTGTTGGTTCTATGGATTTTCGTTTTTTCTTTTAAATGGGTGGCGAGTTAATAAACTTGTTCGGATGAAGTTTTTTCACTGCAACACAAAGGTAACGAGTAACTTGTCTCTAATATTTGGTGTTACATAAAAAACTTGCTCTTCTATACCGAGTGATCTAAGTAAGTTCATAATATGAGGTCATTAATTTCACAGAATACCAAAGCTCTTTTCTAGATCTAGTTTTATTACTTGTCTTTCATTCTTTTTAACCGGTCATCATTTTCATTGAAGATGGTTCAAAAAAAGTACTCCTTGCATGAGATGTAATGAAAAAATTATTGACAGAAGCTGAAGAGGAGCTGATTTTTTTTTTGTATCCATAATCTCAATTTTTTTTTTTTTTTTTTTTCTTTACACGGTTTATCACCACCTCACGGGAATTGCCCTATTCAAGGAGGGGGTGGTTACACACAACAAAATTCATTAACTTACACAAACTACGCAGATGAGTACAGACGCGGGCTTTAAAGTGAGGGAATTAAATTGAGTAGGAAACACTAGAAGATGGAAGAGAATTCCACAGAACAGAGGTGGCAGGAAAGAAAGGAGCACCGCCGCGAACTAGTCTGGAGTTGCTGATATCAACACAAAAATCATCCCATGTGCCGACACAGCAACCTTGTGCTACGAGGCGTTCTTAAGGTATGGCACGCGATAGTGGAGAAGTTCCTCGAGCGACTTGCTCTCGCTTAACGGTTACCTATAGAAAAGAGATAAGCACTAACATCGCGCCGCGCAAAGATTAGAGGTCTAAGTGAACTAGAAAGAACAGTACAGTTGATAAGTCTTGTTTTGCCTTGGACTCGACCTATCCCATAAAGCCGTGAACGTGAAAGCCCCCCAGATATTATAGCAGTACTCCATACAAGGGCGGATGAGGCACTGTATATCTGGAGTAACCTGTGAAGAGGAAAAAGTCCTCCGGCAGTCTAACAGAACTCCCAGCTTCCTTGAGGCGCCTTAGCAACGCGTGTGTGATGTGAGGTTTCCAAGCACTTTTTTTGTTTATGTTAGCAAGGATGTTTATATTGGTCTAGGAAGAGACGAGAGATACCGTCGAAAGAGATGGAAAGTAAGAAGGTGTCTTAGAGAGGAAGATTTCTGGTAGAAGTTTTGGTTTTTATAACAGAATTGAATTTGTACAAGGGTCAGAAGATAGATTTTTAAAGAATTGACTCCTATCCAGATCAGCGAGAAAGAATCGGAAATATAAGACGAGAGGCCAATTCTAGAATAAAAGATAGGAGCGCAGAATTGAACATGGAAGTTGAAGAATCGAAGGGTCGAGTCCATCGGCATACAAAAGTGAATAGAGTTAGAAGTGTCAGGTGAGATGATCATGATAGAAAAACTATGAATAGATAATAGGTGAACGAGAGAACCCTGAGGAATCCAACTAATAAAGAAAGAAGATCAAGACGCCATCATCTATATCAAGCTGATATTGAGCGATCTTGCAACAGCCTAGACATAATAGATGCAAAGACGAAGATGAAACCCAAGGAGGGAGCTTGGAAGCATGACGCTGGCCAATACCCGGTTCAAATGCCTTTGAATACTGTCAAGCGCCACCAGCCAGTCCTCCCCCGTAGTCCTAAGGGCGTGAAAACCATATCAGTAAGATGGAAAACGTAATATCGCCAGTAGACTCGAGCGCCGAAAGCCGTTACTGGCGATTAGAAAGAAGTGAAATGAGATTCCAGATGATTCTAGAAATGAGATTCCAAAAGAGTTTCAAAAGTTTCTTCAAGTTATTTAAAATACAAGTGATAGGGCGATAGTTAGAAAGGATCAGAGCGGCTTCCTTTTTTCGTGAATAGGTTGGACATGTGCTGTGCTTCTCAACACTGAGGGAAAAGTGCTAGTATTTTGAGACATAGAGAATATAGTTGAACGAGGGGCGGGGAAGAACTAGATTTCAGCACTTCCTCAAAGCTCGGGAGGCATGCCATCCGGGCCACCCGCCTTCTAAAGTTCGTAGATTTCAGGAGCCCATGCACCCGATCGAATGTAAGCACAGGCAAAGGCATAAAGGACACTCTGAGAGGAGAAAAGGAGGAGAGGAGGAGAGGAGTCCAGGGTTGAGTTAGAGAAATATAGGAGGCCGAATCAAGATATTGGCCTTTTCAGTTGAGAATTAGCAACGAACCATCAGAGCGAATAGTAAGAGGAGGAAATACAGATTTACAAATGTTGTTAGAGATGTTTTTGGCAAGAGGCCAGGAAAGATTTGTCAGTAGGAGAACCAAGGGAGTTAGCGCACTTTCGTTTGATGCAAGCCCGCTTTGCTCGTCGAGAGTATCCCTGCAACGATTTCTAGGCGAATGAAAATTAGCAAGAGTGGATAGGAGACACGAGAATTTTCCACTCCCGATACGCACCTCTCTAGCCTGAATGGCCAGAGAAACAAGCACGATCGAACCATGGATTATGAGGAGAGATAGATTTAGTCCGAAGAAGGAAGAATACCTACTCATCCCATCCACACGTGATTAAAGATCCTCCTTTATGGCAAAGTTAAGCGTCACGCAGAGACAAAGTCAGTCACTCCTATAGTTAGCTGTAGAAGCAACGCTGCCCCAATGCGGCCGATCGATAAGTCCAGAAAAAACGCTAGGGGCAGGATGGAGCTGTTTGTAGAAAGTATTAAAATTTAAGAATATAAGGTTTCTAGTAATATGGTTACCATAGGAGCGAAGTGTGTATTTATAGAGAGAAGGACTAGTGTGAAAACATAGTTCAAGTGTGTTCAAGAATTGGTTTGGGCATTTCAGAATGTCTGTGGGTTCTTTAATTAGTTGCTCCAGAATCGTTGGAGAACTGCTAATGATCGGCCTTCCTGCCCACCTAAAATCAGCTAATGAGAGGAACCCAACCATTGCAGTGTTGTGTACATTTGAATCCCCTAAATAGAAGACCTCAAGTATTTGGATGAGAAGTTGTAACAGTCTCGTGAGAAGTAGGTATGATATTCAAAAAGGCGTGTAAATCATCTGTTCTGTTAGGAGAAACAGTTAGCAGAAGCACAAGATTATTGGAGTAGGGAGAAAGATTTAAGCCACAGAAATCTGAAGTTAGGACAATTCGATCTTCACTCGATTTACGGGAGGTTTTATTTTAACGATAGGCATACATAGTCCACCCATTTAGAGGAAATTATAAATAAGTTTAGTTTTGGACATATTTAACGAGTTAGAGGATGAATTCCTAAGCCATCTGGGTCTCAGACAGGAGCAAAAGGTTAGGCTTAGAGTTAGAGAGGTGGTATTCCACGGATGAAGAGTTAGATTGCAAGCCACGATGTTCAAACGTCGATAGTAAGCCCGCGCCGTGCAAATCTGCCAATCTTGCATGCAAGCATTCAGAAAACACAAACAAACAGACAAAAACAAAAATAGCATAATAAAAAAATAAAACAGACAAACGTGAAATAAGGTTAAATTAATTCACAGCGTCTAACTACCTAAATTTAAAACCGTAAATGTTATAAAGCTAAAATCGTATTTACAGTAAATATTAAAAATATGAATCCTAAAGTATAACAACCCCTAACGCTCACT
>JABUQX010053766.1:65000-70968 GCA_015478945.1 Trachelipus rathkii | reverse complement strand
GGAGAGAGAGAGAGAGAGAGAGAGAGAGAGAGAGAGAGAGAGAGAGAGAGAGAGCTGAGCTTTTCAAGGTCGAACATTTAAAAGTTATTGGCGATTTATAGGGTATTTCAGTCGTGTGAAATTATTACAATAGATTTTATTATGCCAAAATAATATAATTCAATATGAAGAAAAAAATAAATTCTGATAAATTTCTAGACTCAAATTTCATTTTTAATCTTTAGTACTTCAAACTTAACGTAAAAATCTCTAAAAATTTCGTGGGCAAAAAAGCAAAAATTACAAAGTCCAAATTTACAAATTTGAGATAACAAGAGTTGAACATTGTAATTTTTATGCTGTACTATAACAATGAAAATAGTAAACATGGGCAGCTGAAATCAATACCCTGTCTGTGGACAAGGACTTTTGCCCGTTTAAAAAGAGTGTTCTTTTTTTTTTTTAACCTGCAGGCGCCAATAACTCATCTATTGTAAATTTGGACTTAGTGACTTTTGCTTGAACGCCGACGATCTATAGTAATTAAAATCTTTTGAATTAAACGACAAAAAATTCTTTATTTTCAGACCTGTGGAGCAACTATCAATGTTACGAATGACAATTGGCATAGATCAATTCAGTCACCCAAATTTCCAGGGCTTGTTACACCTTACACCCATTGCACTTGGTATTTGCAGAACAATGACGGTAAGATTTGATCTTCATATACCTAAAATTAAAACTGGCATATAAAGAGTAGCTCATTTCGTGAATTGCTGTTACAGTACTTCCAAGGTCTGGAAACGCCTGCTTTTTGAGGGGCGTTTCGAAGATCTGGGAACGCCTGTTTTTTGAAGGGCGTTTCGAAAGCTCATTATGCAGCTTGATCAGCAATTGAATTCGATGATACAATAAAATGAACTTTTCTTTATCAATTTATTATGATTGCTATAGCTATATAACAGAACCAAAGAGAATTATGAGAACGATACTTATATATATATATATATATATATATATAATTATATATATAATATATATAATATATATATATATATAGATATATATAATATATATATATAATAGTATAATATAGATATATATATATATATATATATATAGGGTGATTCAAAAGTCACCATACATAGGAATTATTTTTTACGATAGAAGTAACAATTATATGAACAGTTTAGCTATTTCATGGACTCTATATGGTTACCATTGTTTGAAGACACATTGCAATACGTTTACCCCACTCGTTGTGAACACTCATCTGATGAGAAAAATTGTGATAAAATAGTCTGCCAAGAAGATAAAATGGTTCATGTTCCCTATCCTTTCGCGATACACGATGGCTTTCAAATCCCTTCAAAGATAGAAAGAAATCAAGTGGGGTCAAATCGGGGATCGGGGAGGCCACTCAATTAGACCACGCCAACCAATCCACGCATCTGGAAATGTCTGATCCAACCGCTGATGCACCTGCAGAGCATAATGTGATGGGGTCCTGTCCTGCTGGAAGTAAAGCGGTGAGTTACCTTCCTCGTGTAGCAGTGCTGGAAATATTTGGGCCTGCAACATGGTGAAATACTTGTCTCCATTAAGGTTGCCATCAACAAATAATGGCCTAATGATTCTATCACCCCATATCCCAGCCCACACCATCACCTTCCCAGCATCTTGCATCTTCGTTGGAAAAATTCAGTGGGGGTTAGCATCAGACGAGCAACGCAAGTTTTGCCGATTAACCTCTCCATTAACGTAAAAGTTAGCCTCGTCGGTAAACAAGATCTTAGTTGCAAATGTTGCGCAGTCAAGCAGTTTCCGTGTAGCCTATTATCAAAACTCCATCCGTCTATCAGGGTCATACTCACTAAGGTGGTGTAGCATCTGCAATTTGTACGGATGCCACCTAATTGCCTTTAACATGCGCGTGATACTCGGTTGACTCACCATCCCATCGTCAGCAGCCAATCGACGTGTACTTCTACGGGGGTTTTGTGTTATTGCTGCGAGAACTGTGACAGTTGTGTCTTCATCGGTTGCTGTAAGTGGTCTACCACTTCTCCGTTGATCTTCAACAGATCCAGTTTTTTTAAACTTTACGATGAGTTTCGCCACGGCACCGTGCGTTATGTTGGTTCCGTGTTTCCTGTTAAAGTCTGCAGCTATCTTGCGACTACTACCAGACATTATGATCTCGATACGCTGTTCTTTTGTCAAGGACACCACAAGGGTATCTGAAAAGTGCAAAACAGGGGTATAGAATATATTACCAATTATAACATGTTACCCTATGTATTGCGACTTCTGAATCACCATATAGTATATATATATATATATATATATAATATATGATATATAATATATATATATATATAGATATAATTATATATAATATATATAATATATATATATATATAGTATAATATATATAATATGGTTGTAGTATGATCCATTTCTGCAGGTAATGTTGAAGGAGTGCGATTTATGGAATAATCTGAATGATGTTTTGGAAGGGGAGGAATAGCTTTCATATGATTGTGTTGGGTGACCTAAATGGTGATCAGTGTATAGAGATATATATATATATATTATAATAGATATAATATATATATATCTATATATATATATATATATATATATATATATTAATATATTATATATATATATATATATAATATATATATTATGATATGTTGTGACGTATGATTCATCTGAGGGTAATGTTGAAGAGAGTGCGATTTATGGAATAATCTGAATGATGTTTTGAAGGGTGAGTAGGAAATTTATAGATTGTGTTGGGTGACTTAAAAGGTTGGATAGGTGATCAACAAAAGGGATGGTATAACATGTGGTTTTGGAGTTGTCCGGGAGAAAATGAGAAATGTAGAAGGTGATTGATTTCTGTGAGGAGAAGGTATGCGTGTAAGTGTAATACTTTCTTTAAAACACAAGAGTATTCATAAGTATACTAGAGCTGGAGTAGGTAAAATGTATCAAAGTGAAAAGTATGATCGAATTTGTGGTGAAGAAGCGAGAGTTGAAGGTATTGGTGGATGTTAAGTCCGGGAGAGGGTTAGGAAGGATTTTCGGATCATTATGATTGTTTTATGTTAAAAGTAAGTATATGGGGGACGTGGATGGAGAGGAAGATGAGGAGGGGAGAAAGTGGGGAGATATAAGAGTGAGAAGTTAAGTGGAACAAGGTAATAAGGAAAATATTTACGAGCGCTGAGCAAGTAAAGTCAGCTGAATAGGAACAAGATGAAACTGAACAAATCTGAGCAAATGATGGAAGCAGTTGTTAGTGCAAAAGAAGTATGATGATGTGCTAAAGTAGGAAGTAAGAATGTCAACAGTGAGTGGTGCGAATTGAAGAGGTGATGCAAGCTGTTAAAAGTAAAAAGGAAGCGTGGTTGAAGTACTAAAAGCCAGTGATGAAGTGCAAAAGAAAAGTTTGTAATGTATAAGGTAAGAAAAACAAATACTAAAAGCGTGCATAGTAGGAGAACAAATGAGTTTAAATGAACACGTTTGGAAGGAGGATAAATGGGGATTTACAATGGAATAAGAAGCTCTTCTGAAATGAAGAGCGAAAGGTTAATAATTAGAATAATGGGAATCTGCTTAGAATAATGAATAGGGATGGTGCTTTCGTAACTGATGAAACGGATGTGAGGGGAGTGTAGTGTGGAAGGAACACATCGAAAATCTGTATAACATTGGCAGTAATGAGGAGGTGATGGCGAATGTGTGTGGGTTTGATGATGCAAGAAGAATAGGTATTTTGATAATAAGGCAATTAGTAGGAAGGAAGCGGCTAGAGTGAAAAAAGTTGAAGAATGCATATCGCAGTTATAAGATGATATTTCTGGTGAAATGATCAGAATGGAGCGTAAGATGATGATTGATAAATTTGGATAGTTGTGTAACAAAAGTTTATGGAGGTATAGCTCCGAAGATTGGAGGAGAGCAGTAATAGTACCCTTATATAAGGGAATAACAAGCTCTTCTGAAATGAAGCCCGAAAGGTTAAGAATGATAATAGGGGAATTTGCTTAGAATAATGAATAGGGATGGGCTTTCGTAAATTGATGAAAGGGAGTGAGGGGAGAGTGTGGAAAGACAACTTCGAAAATCTGTATAACAATTGGCAAGTAATGAGGAGTGATGCGTGAATGTGGTAAGGTTTGACTGATGCAAGAAGGAATATATTATGTTGGACTGAGGTCATTAGTAAGGAGGAGGTAATGCGAAGAGTGAGAAGTTGAAGAATGGAAAACTGCAGTATTATGAAAATTACTCCGGGAAATGCATCAAGAACGGAGCAGATAGATAGGATCTGAATATGGAAGTGTGTTAACAAAACGTTTATGGAGGGTTATAGTTCGAGGATGTAGGAGAGCAAGTAATAGATCCCTAGTATAAGCGTAGCGAGATAATGGAACTGTAGGAATTATAGGGAATTGTTTATTTGGGGTTGTAGGGAAGATATATTGCAGTATTATTGGTCGAAAAGAATGTCGTATCGGTGACGAAGACTTGATAGGGAAGAACAAGCGTGCGTTTAGGAGTGTAGGGGCGAGCTGTAATCAATCTTTACATTTGAAACAAAATGATGAGAAAATGAGGAGAAGAGAATAAATGGTACTTAGGTTTTATAGGATTTGCCAACAGGTGTATATTTAGGAGTGATAGGGAAGCTTTATGCAGTGTTAAGTAATATATGGGTTTGTTGGTAATCTTAGAATGGATCAAAATTATGTATGACTGATAGTGAAGCGTGTGTAGAATAAATGGTGGGAAGGGATTGATTTAATATTAATGCCGGGTAAGGCAGGGATGTGTCATGTCTCCTTGGTTATCAATTTGTAATGGATGGGTTATTGAAAGAATTAGAGGGGGGTGCAGGGAGAATGGTGTTAGAAGATCTACAAGAAGAGTGGAAGGTGCTCTACTATTTATATGCGGATGATTTGTTTTGTTGGTGATCTGAAAGAGAGTTTGAAAGCTTCGGTAAGAGAGATTGCGGCAGAGTGTAAAAGGATGGGTTTCAAAGTAACGTAGATAAGAGTAAGTTATGGTTGTGATGTGAGAAAATCTCGATTGAAGTATGTTAGAGGGTGAACAGTTTGGACAAGGTCTTGAGTGTTCAAATATTAGGATATATTGTGATTGAAAGGAAACGATGAGGCAGAGTATAGTAAGAAATTGTGAATGGCAGAAGTAGCTGGTGCAATTCAAATTGTTCGTGGATATGAAATAACTTAAAGTCTTGAGTGCGCTAGGATCTTACACGAGGGTATGTTGTTACCGTGTTTAATGTATAGAGTAGACTTATGGTCTAGAATAAGCAGTATAGATCTAAAGTACAATGTGTTCAAGAGGGACAATCTCAGGGCGCTTGTTAGTGTTGAGAAGATGATAAAAATGCTTGGAATGACACGTATGAGAGTTATGTGGTGTGAAGAAAAGCGAATAAATGAGAGAATAAAATGAAAGTTACGTTGAGATGGTTTATATTGAAAGGATGGAAGATAGTCGGTTGATTATGCGGATGTATAGTGGTAAGTTGTGTTGGCAATGTATAGTGGCGAGACCGAAGAAAAAGTGGATGATCAGTAAAGGAATGTCTGGAGTAAAGAAATGTGTTTGGCAGGGGCGAGAAGAAAGGTGCATTAATAGGAGTGAATGGCGGGCGGTGCTTGTGAGGGGGCTATGGTTGTGACCCACCGGGCCAAGGAACGAATCCCACACTGATGAATAGCCATAGTGAGGGGTCCCCGTCGCGAGTGCAGTCCCTGCTGAAAGCTCTAGGTGATTATCGACTGTGATGAGCTTCTCACTAATAGTAAAAAGGGGAGTAAGTGAGCTTTCTTTTTCCGACTTTCATATTCTTCTACTAACTTCTGTCTGTTTGCCGGGGCATGTCACCACCTTCCCCCTCAGTCTTGAGGAAAAGAGGAAGATATAAAACATATATAAT
>JABUQX010053766.1:52500-57500 GCA_015478945.1 Trachelipus rathkii | reverse complement strand
TATATACTGTATGATATATATATCTATAATATTGATAAGTACTAAATATATATATATATCTTATTATATATATATATATATATATATATATATATATATATAGTATATAATATATAGGATTTATGTGTTATCTACATAGAGAAATATTACTATAAAATTGAATAGTATTCTAGTACTTAATTATAAATTTTTGGTTAAGCGGGGTAATCAATGAACAAAACAGATACTGTAATCTATTCATAAAGAGATTTAAAACTTAATTATATATATATATATATATATACTATATATATATATATATATATATATTATATATATATAATATATATATCATATATATATATATATATATATATATATATACTATATATTATATAGTCTATATAAATATATATATGTATATACACATATATATATATATATATTATACTATATATATATATATATTATATATATTAATTATATATATATTATATATATATATATATACGGCGATATACTATAATATTATATATATATATATATATATATATTATATATATATATATATATATATACGGTTTAATTTGCTTACCTACGAATGATCTGACCTCTGACTCTGGCATGATATCTTCTCCTTTATATCCCCATGCTGCGGTGACTGCAGTAGGAGAATACGCATCTGGTCAACTTACAGTTTCTCGGTAATACATACAATCTCAGGTTCGTGATTGAACGGCACATTTCTATGAGAGGTAGATCTCCGTTGAAGATATGTGCTTCTCTTCGCTGGTGGTGAGTACCTAAATTGAACGTTTAACTTAATTTTAATATTTTCTTTATGAACGGAGGAGCCTGTTTTTTCTTAGGTGAATTTTATTATTCAAATTCTAGTGAAGAAACAGATTTAAATTTATTTTCGTAACATATTTTGTGACTTATTTTTTCTTCAACTTTTGTTTTACCTTATTTTATACTTTTATACCATAGATTTACGATGGCTTCTACGATTCAAGCAGTGTTTTAAGTACATTATGTGGTCATACTCCTCCTACAACACCAATCGTGACCACGGGAAACGTTGCATTGGTCAAGTTCATTTCAAATTACCGCCACGAAGGGTCGCTATTCAGGTTACGTTACAACACTGTTCGCAATCGTGAATGGCGAAATAGTATTGAGAGAGACCTACAAGGTAAACGAATCTTCTGCAAATTCTTCTGTAGTTTTGTAAATCAAATTAGATATTCATAGATATTGATCTGATAAAAATAGAGAGAGAGAGAGAGAGAGAGAGAGAGAGAGAGAGAGAGAGAGAGAGAGATTTTTCTAATTTTTTGACAAGTAAAATTATATATATATATATATATATATATATATATATATATATTATATATATATATTATATATATATATATAATATATATATACTATTCATATATATATATATATTATATATATTATATATATATATATTGTTATATATTATATATATATATACTATATATATCTATATATATATATATATATTATATATATAGTTATATATATATATATAGTTATTTATATATATAATTATCTATATATATATATATATTGGTGGAAAAAGAGGATGTTGAATTTTGGTTGGGCCTTAAATCAGTGAGGGGGTTATGAATGGGATTATCGGATCATTATGTTGTTTTATGTAAGATTAAGGTTAGTGGGGGCTTGGAATAGAGAGGAAGGTGATCAGAAGGAGTGGGTAGATTAGGAGTGAAAGTTAGTGAACAAGGTAATAAGAATGAGTATTTAAGATCTCAAATAAATCAGTTGAATGTGAACAAGTTGAAACTGAACAAATCTGGAAGCAAATGAAGGAAGCGGTTGTTAGTTGTGCAAAGGAAGTATGTGGATGTTCTAAAGTAGGAAATAAGAATGTTAGCAGTGAGTGTTAAAATGAAGGGGTGATGCAAGCGATAAAAAGTAAAGAGGAAGCGTGGTTAAATGTACTAAAGCCAATGATGAGGTCTCAAAAATAGATGTTTGGAATTGCATAAGGAGGAAAAAAGGAATACTAAAAGATGCATACGTAAGAGGAAAAAAGAGGTAAATAAACAATTTGGAAGGAGGATGAATGGGAACTTACAAGGAAATAAGAAGCTCTTTCGGATGGAAGCGTGAAAGGTTAGGAATGAGAATAAGAGAATCTGCTAAAAATAATGAATAGGGATGGAGATTTCATAACTGAGGAAATGGATGTGAGGAGAGTGTGGAGGAAACACTTCGAAAATCTGCATAACATTGACAGTAATGAAGAGGTGATAGTGAATATGTGTGGGTTTGTTGGTGCAAGAAGGAATAGATATTTTGGAGATGAGGCCATTAGATTAGTAGGAAGGATGTAATGGATAGAGTGAGAAAGTTGAGGAATGGTAAATATGCAGGTATAGATGAAATCACTGGTGAAATGATCAAGAACGGGGGCGAGATGGTGATTGAGTGGATTTGGAAGTTGTGTCACAAAGCATTTATGGAGGGTATAGTTCCAAGGAATTGGAAGAGAGCAGTAATAATACCCTTATATAAGGTAAGGGGGATAAGTTTTACTGTAGAAATTATAGGGGAATTAGTTTATTGAGTGTTGTAAGGAAAATATATGCTGGTATTTTGACTGAGAGACTGATTATTGAAGAACAAGGTGCTTTTAGAAGTGGTAGAGGATGTGTGGATCAAATATTTACATTGAAACAAATGATTGAGAAAATGAGAGAGAAGAAGAATAAATTGTATTTAGGTTTTATGGATTATAGAATTAATAAGGAAGCTGTATGGCAGGTGTTACTGATATATGATGTTGGTAGTAGGCTTTTGAATGGAATCAAAAGTATGTACGACGATAGTGAAGCGTGTGTAAGAACAAATGGAGTTGAAAGTGATTATTTTAACATTAAAAGCGGAGTGAGGCAGGGATGTGTTATGTCTCCTTGGTTATTCAATTTGTTTATGGATAGGGTTATGAAAGAATTAGAGATGGGGGTGGCAGGGGAAGGTGTTAGAATGATGGAGAATGGAAAAAGAGTGGAGGGTGCCCTACCTATTATATGCGGATCATTGGATTTTGTTTGGCGAATCTGAAGAGAATTTAAGAGGATTGGTAGAAGGATTTGGCAGGCTGTGTAAAATTAGGGGTTTGAAAGTAAATGTGGATAAGAGTAAGGTTATGGTTGTGAGTGAGGACCGGTCCTCGGTGTGAAGTTAGTTGGGTGGTTGAGCAACTGGACAAGTGTCTGAGTTTAAATATTTAGGATATATATTGGATGAAAAGGGAACGGATGATGCGGAATGTAGTAACAAAAGTTGTGAATGGTTGGAAGGTGGCTGGTGGAATTAAATCCTTGATGGATGTAAATGGACTAAGTCTCAAGTGCACTAATGTCTTACATGAGGGTATATTGTTACATGTGTTAATGTATAGTAGTGAAACTATGGTCTGGAATAAGAGGTATAAATCTAAAGTAAAATGTGTTCAGATGGACAATCTTAGGAGCGTGTTAGGTGTGAGAAGAATTGATAAAATGAGGAATGAATGCATTAGGTAGTTGTGTGGTATGAAGAAAGGCGTAAATGAGAGAATAAATGAAAGTACATTGAGATGGTTTGGTCATGTGGAAAGGATGAATGATAGTCGGTTGGTTAAGCGGATACATAGAGGTGGGGTTACTGGGAATCGACCGGCTGGGAACTGAAGAAAAAGTGGATTGAGTCAGTAAAGGATTGCCTGGAGGAGAGGAATGTGAGTTTATCAAAGGCAAGAATAAAAATGCATAATAGGAGTGAATGGCGGGATTTTATGAGGGTTAAGGTTGACGAGATACCATAGTGAGGGTTTGTCGCGGTCCCCTGAAGCTCTAGGGGGATTTTTATGACTGCGGCGAGTTCTCACTAAAGGGTATAAAGGGGGAGGTAAGACTGGGCTTTCTTTTCGACTTGCATCATATTCTTCTAGCTGACTTTTCCTGTTTCCAGGTTGGCATGTTTCAACCCCTTACCCCAGTTTTTTGGGGAGAAGAAGGTGGGTGATGACTATCATATATATATATAATAATATATATATATATATATATATATATCTATATATATAATATATTTATATATATATATTTATATATATAGGCCTATTATATATATAAATATATAATATATATTATATATATATATATTATATATTATATATTATATATAATATATATATATTATATATATATATATATATATTTATATATATATTATATATATAATATATAATATATATATATATATATATATATATATATATATATATATATATATATATATATATATATATATATATATATATATATATATATATATATATATATAATATTTTTTTTTTATATATATTTATTTTTGTATTTATTATATATATATATATATATATCATACATATATATAATATATTATATAATATAATATATATATATATATATATATATATATATTATTATATAATATATATAGTATATATATATACTATATATATATATATATATATATATATATATTAATTTTCAATTGAATTCAACTATTATTTCCTTATTAAATTAGGTCCTGATCCAAACTGTTCATACGTTGTAAAGTTAACAGCTCAATGTACGTAACAAGTCCAAATTACCCTCAAGACTACAGCAATAACTTGAACTGTCAATGGATCTTCGAAACCGAGAAGCATTCAAGTCTTTCTGCATCCATCACTGCAGAACTCGAAGAAAGCTATAATTGTATTTTCGACAGATTGGAGGTTTATGACGGTAAGTACCATTACTGGACTTGCATATTACTTGTGCAATTATTTTATTCCTTTAAACACTTCGGAGGTCAGTTTACTAGTCAAAATTCTTCGTATATTATGATAATGGATTATAAATGACTGCAATATTGCAAGGAGTGAGATAAATCCATTTTCAAATTATAAACGACGTGAAAGCTCTGTTTGCTTGCTAATAGCAAAAGGTTTCACT
>JABUQX010053766.1:45000-47500 GCA_015478945.1 Trachelipus rathkii | reverse complement strand
AAACCTACTGACAAAGGCCTATATACTAATTTCAGTTCACACTTACCCCTTACTTACAAAATCGCCCTAATTAAAACTTTACTGCATAGAGCTTATCGCATTTGCTCTGACTGGAAACTTTTTGACGCAGAGCTCTCAAGAATTAAACAGAATCTTACTAATAATAACTTTCCCCAATATCTACTAGATAAAATCATTAAAACTTTTATAAATAAGAAAATTGTCGAAGAAAAAGCAGAAGATAAAAGGGACAGCTTGACATTCTTTTTTAGATCCCAAACAGTAGATCGATTTAATTATGAAAATATCCGGTTAAAGAAAATAGTTCAGTATCACATCAAGTCCAAATCTAAAACTAAAGAAATAAAACTTAGATGTTATTACAAGCCATTGAAACTTTCTTCTATGTTTTCTGAAAGAGCCAGTGGGACTAAGGAGAATGTGAATCATGTGGTATACCAATTTAACTGTAATAAAGATGGCTGTAATGCCTCTTACATCGGGTATACCACTAATTCTCTCAAACTCCGCGTCTCACAACATAGATACAGGCCCAGTAAGATATTTGAACACTTGAAGAACGAACATGGAACTCCCAAACCCAATCTCGACATTTCTAATTTTGACATCTTACACCGAGCGGGAAATTTCTTTGAATTGAGGCTGGCTGAGTCTCTCTTAATAAAAAAGCACAAGCCGATTATCAATATCAAATACAATGAAATGGAAATTTTTTTGAACATTTTTTAGATTTAGCTAGATAGATTCTCTCTTTTGATATATTTATTATTTAAGGATCTTAGATTTACGTTAGTAATAAAACTTTAATTTGTTACTTCACATTTATATTTAAATAACATTTATTTTGTTTCATTAATTGTTAAAATTAGTCTTGAACTCGTCTCCGATGATGCCTGAAGTGGCCAGGCGAAATATTAGATTAAAAGTTCAGAAAGCGGTTGTTCTATTTTATTCTAGAATAGTCCTGAAAAAAATCAATCATGAAGGCGGTTGATACCTTTAGAAAATTGGAAAAGGCTTGTAAATCTCACATTAAATTAGAAGCTGATATAAAATTTCTAAATAATAATAATAATAAAATAATAATAATAATAATAATAATAATAATAATAATAATAATAATAATAATAATAATAATAATAATAATAATAATAATAATAATAATAATATGCTGAAAATATTAAGTGTGGATCAAATTTTTCGTTTCCTATTCCTTATTTCTCCAGGCATTGACGGAACAATGGAATGGAACAAAACGGATACGATTTGCCTGAGGAGTCAGAGGCGTCGGTTCTTCCGGTCCACCGGTTCGGTCTTCATGATTCGGTTCATCACCGATTCATCACGCACAGAAAAAGGATTTTCGATTTCTATATATAAAAGTACGTTTTTAGATTAATAATAATAATAATAATAATAATAATAATAATAATAATAATAATAATAATAATAATAATAATAATAATAATAATAATAATAATAATAATAATAATAATAATAATAATAATAATAATAATAATAATAATAATTTTCTTTTATAAGTTACGATGATTTCATAAAATCACTTGCCTCTGTTTTAAATAAATAAATAAATAAATAAATGAATAAATAAATAAATAAATAAATAAATAAATAAATAAATAAATAACGTATAAAACCTATTAACGTATATTTTATAATTTTGCAACCTTAAGAAAAATAGATTTTGGAAAGGATGACTTAAATTTTTTGACAGGTTGTGGAGGAGTTCTGACGGAGAGCGACGGTGTCATCACTAGTCCAAAGTTCCCAGATAATTACCCGAGATTCTCTCACTGCACCTGGAAGATTAAAGCACCATTAGGAAAGACGATCCAATTCGAATTCAATTCATTTAAAATTGCTAACCAAACGGCTATCTGTTCTAATAATTATATTTTGGTAATTATATATATATTATATATATATATATATATATATATATATATATATATATATATATATATATATATATATATATATATATATATATATATATATATATATATTATATATATATATATATATATATATATGTTTTTTTTTGTGCTAATCTGAAAAGAGTTTGAGAGGATTGGTAGAGGGATTTGGCAGGGTGTATAAATGGAGGGCTTTGAAAGTAAGCGTATATAAAGAGTAAGGTTATGGTTATGAGTGAGGACAGTTCTCGGTGTGAAGTTATGTTAGATGGTGAGGAACTGGAACAAGTGTCTGAGTTTAAATATTTAGGATATATGTTGGATGAAAAAGGAACGAATAATGAAGAGTGTAGTAGGAAAGTTGTGAATGGTAGGAAAGTGGCTGGTGCAATTAAATCCTTGATGGATGTAAAGGGACTAAGTCTTGAGTGGGCTAAGATCTTACATGAGGGTATGTTGTTACCTGTGTTAATGTATAGTAGTGAAACTATGTTCTGGAATAAGAGGTATAGATCTAAAGTACAATGTATTCAGATGTGACA
>JABUQX010053766.1:25000-40000 GCA_015478945.1 Trachelipus rathkii | reverse complement strand
ATCTCAGTTGTATTCCTATTGAAATTTGAAAAGATTAATTTAAAAAAAAGAATGAAAAAAAAGAAGAACCGGAAGAAGGATTAGCTCTCTATTATTCAAAAATCCCTTTGTAATGGCTTAAGATCCCTGGAAATAGGAAGACTTACGCAGGGATTTCAAATTTCATTGCTTCCTCTTTGAATTTTCGGAGGAAAATATACACTAAAATTAATAAATTAAGATAAAATTCTTAATGCTTTTTTCAAAAAGAAAATATAACGAACCTTATGGCTTTTCGGACGAACTCAAAAGTGAACTTTGGTTAGAGGTGGATATTTATCAGTTTATGTGGAGAACCATGAGAATTGGTAGGAGGATTGCCAAGGGAGGAGATATCGAGAAGTGACGGTTACGTCTGGGTAATAAGTTGAAACCTCTTTTAAAATGGATTATTTGTATTTTTAGCTACATCATAAATAGCTTATCGATTCTTTATGAAATTTTTAGTTCACGTGTTAGTATTTTTTGGAGGATATTATGATTTTTTTTTATTTTTTAGGAAAATAAATTGATCCTCCAATTTGCATTTACTACATTTTATTTGTGAGAATTTTTTAGTTCATTTATTTTAAAAACTAAAAAAAAAAAAAAAAAAAAAAAGAGTGAGACAGAAAAAAAAAGAGATTGGCTTTTTTGGTGAAGCTCAATTGACTGTTTCGATTTTTGCATAGACGATGATTTCTAGAATTTAGAGGGAGACGAATGTTGTTAAAATTTTCATACTGATTTTTTTTTAATAAAAAACCTCTAATGGCGTACCATTAAATTATGAACGGTTGGAAATAAAATGTAACACTGAAAGGAACGCCCATGACAAACATTAAATCCATTCCGAGATGAAAGTGTGCAAATATAGTTTGTGGACAGATACATAAGTTTATCTTCGAAGCCCCTATAGTTCGTGTTCATTGCTTTTTTATATAACCTCATTCTCGTGTTAAATGTGTTATTGTATTTTGAAGAATTAATCAAGGAACGGAGAGTATATTTGTGTGTAGGGTCTAACCAGGAATGTAAAACGACTACGTTTGTCTGTGTTGATGCGTAGAAGCATTCCTTATTGTGTATCATTTGCAGAAGAGGAGTAAAAAAGTAATATGAAACGATAAACCTGAGCAATAGGATGGTAAGAGGACGGTTCCGAAAATCACAAGATTTAACAACCTTAAAAGCCTATTGAGAAAGCCTTCTGTGCCTGCTACATATTAGATTATATTATATATATACGTGAAGTAGTCTAATATAGATGATGTGGTGATTGAGTTGGATTGGAAGTTGTGTATTAAAGCGTTTATAGAGTTATAGTTCCAATGGGCGATTGAGAGAGCGGTCAATAGTACCCTATATAAGTGGTAAGGAGTTATTAGGGAACCTGTAGATAATTATAGGGAATAAGTTTATTGAGTGTGTGAGGAGAAGTATTATTGCTGTATTTGTTGTCGAATAGTGCGTGCGATGTCGAGAAGGATTGATCTGGGGTGTAGAACAAGGATCGCCCCCGACGGCTTTAGAACACAAGAAGGTAAAGCAGGTAGGAAAATTTCGCTGGCAATCAAAAGTCCATTACCTTTAGAAACCAAAATATGATATATTATTTATAGATATGATATATAAATATATATGGAGGTAGAGTAGTATAAAAATAGAAGGTAATATATATATATTATAATATTAGTATATAATTATTATATTATATGATAGGATATATTATATACTTGGTATAATATATATTTTAGGCTCATATAAATATATGATATAGGTGTGTCGTCGGATTTTTGTAGCACACAAACGGCACAAAGGCATAATGTTTTTGAAGGAACGTTCTTGATATTCCCGTGTTTTTTTTACTTAAGGTAAAATTGTAAGGGTAATGGTAAATTAGTTTGTAAATGATTTAATTCAAAAAGCTTATCAATTTCCAAATTAACTCGAAAGTAAAAAAAAGAAATCGGGTCTTTTAATGTAAAGGATATTGAAATTTTCATCCTTAAGAGTGTTGGGAAATTTGTTTGGTTGCTTTTTTTGTGTAATGAATTCGTGCCAGTGTAATTGAGTAGGCTGATTTTAATAACTGCAACGTTTTGTGAATTTTCGTAATAAAATAAGTTTGAATTGATTCTAAGTTGAATTTTTTCTTCTAGGTTGTTTCCTTATTCTTTTACGTAACCACTTTCTACTTATCAGGCTGGCTTGTGGAGGACACATCGAACTCTCAAATGATTGATGTATCTATTCCTTACTATAACGGTCCGTGCTCGAAATTATGCGCGAATCCACCTCACCCGCCCACACGCGAATGTATCTGGACTTTTGATCAACGGAGACTTTCCGGAACAAATCTCATTTCATTGGACCTTTTTTATTTGGTCCTTCGAATGTCATTACACCTCACCTCGTGAGAGAGTAAATTAGCTATGCAACAAAAAAAAAATTTAAATAAATAAAATAAAAAATTATAAATTATAGAGATTTTAATATTATTTTTATTTAGATAAAGACAAAAAATTCGTGAGTAAACGATTACATAAGATATAATAAATTCTATGGAACTTACAAAGTGTTGGCAATATTTATACGATTAACTATTTAATGTGTTTGATTAATAAAAAAAGTTAGATAATAAACAGACTTAAAATCAAATTAGCAGTTGCAAAAATAAGATTAATAATGAATTAAAAATTGAATAACATATTTATCACATTTAATGAAAAGTTTATTACAGGGCTGTGGCTTGCACGCGGTGAAGCATATGTGGGAAGTAACGCAATGGGAGGAACGCGCGCAGCTCTCTCCTCTTCAGGGTACATATTGCGGAAGCACTGCTCCAAATACCATTCGAACTGATGGAGTCATTTTACATTTAAGATTATGTCACCAAGCTTGCAGAAAGTTCACTCTGGTTTTTAGGAAGCAAAGATTGATTAATGCGTAGGAATTTATTATACGTTAAATTAGGGACTGAACTGGCACTATCAGACCTTGTAGCTCATTCTAATTAACCACAAACAGTGGTGTAAATTGTTGACGGTCCATGAGTTTACTATTGTAATACATTTTTTATAACTCAGACGGGACCACAGCTGTTTTTGCACCTACACCCCGTCGAAACGTTTGTTATTTCCAACTTTTATTATGGAGTGTTGTTGAGGTTAAAACTTAGATTGTACCATCAGTTTTCGACGCGGTGATACGTTCGGAAACCGATTTGGAGGCTACTTGTGATCGTCCCTCATCTGAGTTAGAATCAAATCCGGTTTTCATATGGGATGGTAAGGACAAGCTTCCAACTTGCCACCGTTTGTGTTCAAACTTTAGTTAAGTTTTGCCTATAACAAGATTTTTCTCTTCTAACATATTTATATCAATTATTTAATTTATCTATTTTGTTTATTTTTATTCCTCTGGAATAATGAAAAAGAGAAAGTTGTGGGAATCTGACAATCCCTTTTTCCTTGCCGTTAGCCACTACATACCGGATGACATTATAATTTACACAGGGCAAGGTAGTGGGGTTGGAGTTACATGTTTGTTAGTGAATGGCTACCGTTTTATCACCAAATACGTCCAGATCCCATATGAGATTGTGAATTTAACCGCAAACTTGCACTTGCACATTTGCGACCGAACGCACGGACCGCATTACCTATTTAATTTGTAGATTCCGTAGAGAAGTCAAGTATAATAAATCCCTGCCACGAGAACTGCACATCCATATGAGCGGAAACTTTGAAGAAGTTTAGATCCCGGAGGTGGCCCGTTACAAGCTCCAACTTCAACAAAAATTAATAATAAATACATCATTAATATATAATTCAATAATTGTAATAATTATAATAACAATAATAATAACTTGTATAAGATAATGTAAAATAATAATTAAATTATATATGTTAGAAATATTACTGTTAAATAGATATAATAATATTATTTATATATATTATATACTATATATATATATGATATATAGTATTATACTATTATATATATGTATACTATATGTTTATATATATATAGTATTATAGTTCAGTATACTCATATTATGAGAGTCTGAAGAGAGTTGGAGGTAATGGTAGGAGAAATATATATATATATAATTATATATTATTATATATTTATATATATTATTATATATATAGGGTACTATAGATGCTTTCAGCGAAGTGATATGTGGAGTAGGAAATGCTCATCCGAACTTTGAAAGACAGCTCAAAGTAACGCCACGATAACATTCACGAATTCAGAGGCGGAGAACTTAAATCGCTTCCGGGTTTTATGGTTGCAAAGCAATGTCAGGGGACTGGTACCGTAATAGAACTCTCTCTCTCTCTCTCTCTTCGTCGTCTCGTTCTTCTTCTCTCTCTCTGCTTATCATCTTCTCTCTCTCTCCTCTTCTCTCTTCTCTCTCTCTACATCTCTCTCTCTCTCTCTTGACTCTTACTCTCTCTCTCTCTCTCCAGCCCTATTATATATTAGATATATATATATAATAAATAGTAGTTAATAATAATATATATATATATATATATATATATCATACCTATATAGTTAGATTTTTATGAAATTTATATATAATAGTATTATAATATATAATAGTTAAAGTATTATATTGATAGTATTGGTATATATATATATAATGATTATATATATAGTTAGAGAAACAGGGTACAGCAAATAACACAATTATTACTAACTTTAATCTCATATTTTGCAGGTTTATCTAGTATAATTCATGCCTCCTACCTCGTATTAGTTGTATATAATAATATATATATATATATATATAATATATAATGTATATATATATAATATAATATATTATATATATATATATATATTAATATTATATATATTATTTATAGTATGTAAGATTTTTTTAGTTATTTATCATTATTCATTATTATTATTATTATTATTATTTAGTTTGTAATTGATTATTATTATTATGTAGTCCCTGTACATCCTCAAAAAAAATATGTGATCTCCTGTGTGATTAGGTTTATTATTAAAATTATTATTATATTATTATTTTATTATGTATGGTTATTTATTAATTTTATTGTATTAATTATTATTAGTATATTTCCATCACTGTTCAGACCAGATTGGGAGGCTGGGAGAGTTCGGATTGAGAGTAGCGATACACCGGAACAGTGAAAAGTAGTAAGAAAATCATGACCCAAGTCGAAAAAAGAAAGTCACCCCTTTTACCGTCCCTCTTATACCCATTAGAAAATTGCGTCGCGATCAGAAAAGTATCCACACCTAAGGCAGAGGAAATGTATACAATGTGGGTTTTCAAATACCAATTGGGCGGATCTGGAGCGCTTTTGTTGATGTACCATATTAACACTCCATATGAACCCATGTAGGGGCAGGAAGGTAATCCTTGTTTACTTTGGGATGCGCTACTTCCCTTTTCCCTGTGCCCTCCTGCCGATTCATATATGATTTAATGGGGGCGAAGATCACAACATCTCTCTTAGTTAATATGTCATGCTCGGGCTTCATTATTGTTTTTATGTTTTTCAGCTATAGAGCAGTGGTTCTCAAACTTGTTTCTGAGCTCCTTCTGTGCCTTCGTAAACTTATTTTCCTCCTAAGTCACCCCATGTATAAGATTCTAAAAGAGGAGCGTTTTACAACATTTTTAATAAAATAGAGGGTCTATTTGGTAGTTATTAGAATTAGGAATGAAATAATTATTGCATTGATTACAGCATGTGACAGCAAGCATTCCCAGTTATTTCCCTACTGAATGAGTATATATAGTAGTATTTACATAAAGTATTTATATAATATATCATATATAGAGGTATAGTTACATATGTATTATTTACTACTTTATATATAAGTTAGTTATATATATTTATGTATATTATAATTATAATATTATATGGTGTAAATATATATATATAATATAGTTATAATATATAATTATTATATATATATTATATGATAAGTATATATACTATATTATTATATAATTTATATGTTGATATTTGGTTTAGAGCGACAACTATCATCGATCCATATAGGATGAATGGGAATTTACAAAGAAATAGTTACAGGAATAAAAGGTAGAATTACTTATACAAAGTTGTTGCAATATGCCTTGGCAAAGAAAAAAATTTATGGACCGACAAACTTTGATAGGAGAGAAAAAAAAAAAAAAAAAAAAAAAAAAAAAAAAAATTCATTATCTCAAAAACTTACAATTAGCTACAGCGACTAAAAGAGATGACAGGTTTTTGGGAATGCCTTGTAAAAGTATTGTGAGGAAAAATGTAAAAAAATAAATAAATAATATAAATAAAATAAAGAATAAGGAAATAGGGTAGCGATTTTTTTTTTAGGAGCAGGTTGACTTTAATAACTAGTTATATTTATATTATGAATATTAATGGTGTAAAAATAAAGGTATTACTCGGCAATGTAGGGGCTCGAGCCGTTGGTCGACGGGGAACAGGGGGGGACGTTTTCCATACCCGCGCTTGAGTGGAAAGAGGGCGGAGGAACGCGCCCGGTCAGACACCAACGAAAAATACCAAAAAGAGCGGGGAGTTTTACGGAGAACCCTCCCCGGAGGAGGGGGAAAATGTGTATCCTGACTCCCTTAGATTGCGCCCGTGAATATTTTTGCGCGTAGGAAGGACCCCGACTTCCTGCCATACGCATTGCGATGTAGTACCCGATTGGCGGTAAATATTCTTTAGTAAAAGTAAAAAAAAGCGGAAAGAAATTCTTATTAAGTTTACAGAAGGTTTGTATTTTAATAAGCGATTTAACTGTTTAGATGGTACACCAGAATAAAGATGTGCTCTAAAGTATCTTCGTAACTAAATCATCCGAACCGTGTTCGGCGGAGGACCGGTATAAAATGATAATAAGCAAAGTAGATATATATTGTAAAGTTTTTATGAGTTATATAATTCTTTAACATTGCCTAGTAACGGATAAAGATAGTTTACCAGGGATTCTAAGAAATGATATTTGCTTATTTGCTCTTGTAGCGGTATATTGTAAGGTCTCTCTGTAGAGATTTGATATATTTTGTTTTTTTTTTTTATAAACAATTGTTTTTTATTTAATTTTCTTTTTTTTTTTTTGGTATTTTGTGGATAGCATGGTTTGTCGCCCGTTAAAATGGTTGTATTGGGCCACCTTGGGCACAGGATCGATATCCCCATTCCAATATTTTGCGATCATATCCTCTCTCTCTGTGTGTGACTGTGGTGCTCAGTCTATCTCTAACGATTCTATGATGAAGCATTGAATGGATAGGTTGTCTGTCTCTGCGACTGACACATCGAGATGTGTTACCCATCACCACTAATATTAATTGGTCTGTAAGGGTAGAGGCTGGTAAGGTCTGGGCTTTCTTTTTCGACTTGTTCATGTTTTCATTTCTACTTGCTTTTATCTTTTTTCACTCAGAATCCCAATTTCACCTATAAATTTACTTTATTACCCTTTATAGTTATATATAATATAAATAATTGAAATACTTTATTGACTCAAGCTCTTCAAAGAATACTATAAAATTTATAATATATTCGGTATTATTTGTATAATATATATATATTTATATATATTATATATATATATATTATTATAATATATATATTATATTTATTATATATATAATTTAATAATAATATATATTATATATATATATTAATATTATATATATATAATATATATTAATTTAATAATACTATTAATATATATTATATTATAAATATAATAAATATATATATATATATTAATATATATATATAATAAGTAATTTTTTGTTATTAATTATATCTTATATCTCACTTCAATATAATACTTTATTAGTAGTGAGTTAAAGTATAGTAGTATTACGTATGAGACTAATATGACTACCCCTGACTGGTAATAAACTAAAATAAGTAGTACTATAGGATAAGGATAATGACGCTAATGAGTACGTAATAAGAAGCCTACAGCCTTTTAACTACGTCACTCCCTTGTACCCTTTGGTGAGAACTCGCCGCCAGTTCAGGAGAAAAATCCCGCTACCATATTTATATATTAATATAATATAATATTATTATATATATTTTTATAAATAATATTATAATATATATTAATATATTTAAATATTTTATATATATATAATATTTAATAGTGATAAACATAATTTTATATATGAATATATGTATATATTTTTACTTTTAAAAAACAAGTGGTAAAAATCAAATATCGATTAAAAACTTTTAAATGAAAACTGAAATTCAATTAATACAAATATGAAAATGTTCAAATCTTTCGCGTCACCCTTGAGGGTGGAAGCTGTCAGTTTTACATACCATAATAGGTTGACGCTGATTTACAGCACTAAAGTGTTTGAGAACTAATCTGCAATAGTGTTTAAGTATCTTCTGTTATCCTATCCGATTTGGATAATGGTTAATTACTCGTAGTAAGTAATTACAATACATCTTTTATATGTTTTTAATTGGTAAGATATTTATATATTAATTCATTTATATCTATATTTTAAATATCCTGGTCTGCTCCTTGTATGATCCTGCAGGCCAGGTACATTAGTTCTTTATTCTAATCACGTCATCTGAATGTTATTTTCACTTTAAATAATAATATTATAATTAAATTTGTGTTATTTAACAAACTAAAATTATATATGTGATATATATATATATAGATAAATTATATATATATATATATATAGTAATTAATATATAAATAGGTAATTATAGGTAGAAGTAGCATAGAATTTTTCCTTTTATACAGACGAATATATGCAGAAAATATGACATAATTAGAAAAATATAAAAATACGGATCTGGAATGCTGGTATTCAATATGTTTATTCCTATGCTTTTTATATTACACTGACCACAGTTAGATATAGATATATATATATATTATATATATTATAATTATATATATTATATAATATTAATATTATTTAATATTATTAAAGTTATTAATATATTATAATAATATTATATTATTAATTAATATATATATATAATATATAAATATATATATAATATTAATATATTATAATATATTATTATATATATATATATATTGAATTTAATATATTAACTAGAAAAATTTATAAATTAAAATTATTAAAATAATTGATAATAAAATATACTGTTATCTCAATATATTCTCTTTTCACCTTTTGATATCATATTGATAGTTTTTTCTGTCACATGGATGAGGATTCTCTAGTCCATTAACCAAATTATTCGCGTCCCAAATAACTTATAGTAAAATATAAGATAAAATATGACGATATTCATGTTTTACCCATTTATTTAATACTTATTTTACTAAATATTTATTTTATATTTGAATATAACTTTAGCAGATAAGGAATAAAGCGGTAATATTAAACTTATTATATTATATATATAATAAATGTACAGTAATAAGAAAGCTTTGGCATATATAATATTTAGTTTTAAATAATAAATTCAAGTATCTAAATATTTAATAAATACTATATATAGGTACATATATTAAAGATATAATATTTTTATTTAACAGGGTATGTGTTACATGAAATTTTTAGTGATAAAAAAATAGGCATTATATTAAGCAGCGGAGTGGAAGATGTTTAAATAATTCAATTTCAGTATACATGGAATGTTGGAATTTAAATGTGAGCCAATACGTATATTGGCACAAAGCGTAATAATTGTGAATGTAGAATCCAATCTAAACTGATAAAATACTGCGGATATAATCGTTCTTTGATTATGATCGATATTTTTTTGTCATATGAAAGTATTCCGATATAGAGTGTAATTTGATGTTATTGTAAAAAGTATCAGAGTCTCAATCAGATTTGTATTCTCCAGAATATTTATTCCTTTTTTAGACTTATATACACTAATTCTGAAGTTCTCAGAATTTAAAGCAGCAGTGTTCGTGGTCTTAATTTAAATATTAGATAAAATTTTTAATAAATTGTTTTTTTGCGTTTCAACCTTCGCATATTAATTTAATGAGAGATCTTTCAATTATTAACTGATGCGATGTTCAGTTGTGTGTGAGATATAATTGTGTGTGGTATGATGTTGCGTATGTAGTGATGGTGTTCGCTCGTGGCTGTGTGTTGTGTGTTTGTTATGTGGTAGTTATCGAAGAGATAAACAATTTGTACGCAATTCTTTACAATTCTGAATTGGATGACGCTTATTCAATGATTCGTTTAATAATGTTTACAGCTTATAAGAATTCTGAAAGAATATGTTGGAAATTAGCGAGAGATTGAAATGAAGATTTCTCTGTTACCATGAGAACGAGAGGATGGAGAGTAATTACAGCATATAGCTTTGAGAAGAATAATTTATACTATCTGTGTGGTGGTGTGTATAATTAATATCAAATAGCGAATTATATGAATAAATGGTGAATAAGCGCTCAAGCTTACATTTGAATCGGACCCACAGTTCGTACTGCTCGTAAAAGCAGCTCACTTGCGAAATTAGAAAGTATAAGAGTAGGATAGTATTGAAGACCCACAACAAGAATCGCGTAGCACAGAGTCGACTAAGGTACGTTGTATATTCTTAAGTCGGATAAGTAGACAGTGGGTTGTGGAAAAATATACCATACGTCAGGATATCATCTATTAGACAAAACTCCTATAACAATTTGTCTGTGTTGCGATAGTATTTATAGTCCAGTCGGTGTGATGGAAAAAGTTCTCACGTAATTATAGTGTGGAGTTCGTTACTCTCAACAGCCGTTTTTCTCAAAAAAGTATGTAATGATTGACATCACTACGGTCTTCCAGAAAACGTTTGATGTATTATGGTTTTCATTCTGCGTGTGATATAGATTACATGCATGTCACAAACGGACAGAAAAATTTCAAAATGGATTAACTTCTAAGGGGCCTGTAATTAATATATATTGAATAGTTGCCAGCGCTCATCCAAATTCCCCCCGTATGAGGACGATGCTCAATTACCCATATTGCTTACGCCCTTTGTTATGCGGCTATCTCATGCAGGGTGTAAGTAATTTAGGCTTATATTAGATGTTAGAGATAGTCTCCTTTATGATGATGCGGCGTAAGTTGAGGTAGCTGCGATAGATTAGGAAGCTGACGGCGCGCTTGTGTAGCGTGCTTCAACAACAGACACATATATATTTATTAATATATTACGTCGAAGAATCTGAATCCGAAAGGTAATCGATATATCTGATTCGAAAAACGTTTATTCTCAGCATAGGAATCGTTTTTATTTACTCATCTCCGTAACTTTGCCGTTTTCCGCCGCTTGGTTTCCTTCTTTAACGCATTCCGGTTCGACTCAAATCGGGATTACGCCAGCCTTAGCCTTATCTTATCTTCTAACATTATCGTATCGTGCTATAAAATATTTGGAGGTAGTGTTATAGTAATGGTTGATTATTAGTATTAAGCTTAGTTATATCTTAACAGAATGAATTTACGTCCCCGTGTTAAGGTCCTCCCCGAAGGGGGACCTCACCCCTTAAATTTAAAATAATCCTAGAGATATGTGTTCGTATTAAGGACGTGTAATAATGTTGTAGAAGTGAGAGAGATTCAGAAGAGTTTGCAAATTTTTCGAATGAAAAGAATTGGATATTATGGCATTCTTGTGGATGTCTGGCATCCAGGCACCGGTGCTGTAAGTTGTTTTGTGGCCGTTCATTGACCAGCTTTGTGCCGAAGACTGTTTACATTAAATCTTTCCGTAATAAACCATGACAAATTAACTGTTTTTGGGGTGTCCTTATATAGATTATTGCGAGGTCTTAAGAGCTCGAAAATATGTTATAAGTCGTATATTAGGGTGTCTAGGGACCCCCAGTAATAGAGGGGGGTCCATGATCTTAGAATAAATCAACATGAGTGCAAATAATCACAAAGCATCGTATTAGGGGAAGGATGAGATATGGAATTGCAAAATTATTAGAACTCGAAATAAATAGCACTATAGTGAAATGTAGGGTTATGCGAAGACCAAATGGAAGTGCTGAGACTCAGAGGCGAGTAGGAACAGACAGCTTCAATTAGACATTCTAGTGCTAGCGCTCCCGTTAGCTAGTGTGCCATGAGTTAATCTAATATTCATTATTTAGTTAATTTGTGTACATGAAGACATATATTTGTTGTCAAGTTAAATTGCATCGTTATTCATTGCACTCTTGTTATTTTTGTGTCTTAGTAGATTATACGAATTATTCATATTCGATTTTTCAGTTCTAAACAATCAAGAATAAAAAATATTAAATCCCGTTTGCTTTAGGTTTCTTTTTTCGTTTATTAACTTACAAATTACCTTTTTTAATACAGCCTAATATTAGACGAGTCGACTACAGTTAATCAGAAACAACAGGCCATTCGACAAACATCTCTTCCTGTCCGTTGTGATCTATTGATCTTAGGTATAGATCTATGCCTCTCTCTAAGTAGTTTGTCAAAGGTCCAACTCTTTTTATTTATACCGAATCAATTGGAATGCATGATTTTTACAATACCCTAATACAACGCCCAGCTTCACACCCTGACATGTGTAAAACTAATCGAGAGAACCACCATCACTAGAAAACTACCAGCTTCCTCAACAGTGTTTTCTTTCATCCAATGTTTAATTACTTCTTTACTGACTCAAGGTGTTAGAAATCAATATATGTTTCAAGTCATTTATTATTTTGTAGTATTATAAAAACTAAATTGTGAATTATCAAAGAGAACATCATTTTTAATATATTTGGCTCCTCCAAGGTTTTTCAATAGCGTTAAAATTAGGATAATCTAATATTATGTTCGCACTATAAAAAATATTACCCAGGAACAAATGTTCACATTTTTTTCTCTTGTCAATGTTCCAGGATATATTCCAAGCTAACAGGGTACCTCGTTCGCACGGCTAAGTTATGCTAAAATAGATAACATTTTATTGAAAGCGTTAGTAAATTTTATTGTAAATTTTTTATTGTGGAGTCTTTGCCAAAGGAAGAATATTTTCCTCGGAGAAAAATTAATTTCTGAGAAATAGTTAAGAGAAGGGATTAACTTACTAGTTTTTTCAATGGATTCCATTTTTGTTCGCACTGGTGGAGTTTTGGATTTGGATTCAAATTGTAGATATTTCGAGCGTCGTCTGATTAGGGTATTAGGCTAGCCACCCACGAGTTACAGGCAGTTCGTTGATAGTCAATAAAGCTCCGTCCCCCTTTGACGAGGATATAATTAGACTTCGAAAAAAAATTATTTTTTTCCTTTTAAATTTGAGAAGCTACAAAATTTTCCCTTTTCCTGTCACCTATTTTTATTTTTATTTATTTTAATCTATTTTAATTTATATATAGAAATATATGAATATTTTGACGTGCATTGTTCATGAACATAAGCTAAGCTAATTCATTTAATATGAATCACGTTCGCAAGAAGTGTCTGACAAATAAATAGAACCTGACCTATTTTTCTTGCATATAAAAAAGGTGGAACAAGACATACGATGATGTCTGAATAATCGAAGCTTCAAATCGTTTGGATTGCTACCGTGGCCCGATCGATAGAACGACAGAGTCATATGACAAGGACCCGGGTTTTATCCCTAGTCCGGATTCTAGCTAGAAATTGCCTAGAAAAGTTCCCCTCCTAGAATAGGGCGTCACCCGTGAGGTGTGAACTTTTTAAAAAAAAAAAAAGAAAAAAAAAAAGGAAAGTGTCTGATGTTGATGTGTAGCTAGCTTAAAAATAATAAAATAATAACGATAACAATAAATATTTTATGTATAAAACTTCTGAAGTTTTAGATAATAAATAATTTCATTATCCCCTTCAAAAATGATATTCAATATACGACAAAAGATGATCTTCTCCTATCTAATAATTAAGACCGAAAATGTACAAGGGAATTGATCTTTTAAGGAGTTTCTCTAACGAATTCAACAAAACCTAACCTAACCTAACCTAACCTAACCTAACCTAACCTAACCTAAATTAACCTAACCTAACCTAACCTAACCTAAATTAACCTAACCTAACCTAACCTAACCTAACGCTTGCGGAGGGGTATATGGGAAGTTTTTTTGATGTCGTGCCGACCATCTTACCTGTCCACCATTTTCCCTGTCGACCATTCGGGCTAGTCCCCAAAAGAAATTCAAGGAAGCGACTCTCACAGGAAAAGTTCGTCACTCTATATTTTTAACTTTGTAAATCAAAATTAATAATTGAAAGAACTTTATTAGAATTCGTGCCATATTCCATATTATTTAATATTTTATTTTAGTTTACAAATTAACGAATATACCTGAATGTGAATCACAAAGATGTACGGTTGCCGACTTTCAAGTGAATTCGCCGTTGGATGAGGTTTCTGCTTTGATTACCTCTCTATGAAGATACTCCTCCTCACCTTTTAACCTCTCAACTTTCATATTTTTCCAGAGAAACTTGAAAACCCCAAGTATATATATATATATATATATATATATATATATATATATATATATATATATATATATATATATATATATATATATATATATATATATATATATTATATATATATATATATATATATTATACCTATATATATATTATATATATATATATTATATATATATACATATATATATATATATATATATATATTTCAATGTTATATTTACTAATATTTTTAATTTTACAATTTGTAAGTTGTAGAATTATATTTTTTATTATGATTATACAACAATATTTTACAATTTACAAGAATATTTAATGATATTATTTTTTTGTAGTTTTTTTTCCTTTTGAGAAGAGAAGAGAAAATAAAATTCATTCAAATAAAAATATATAAATTAAAACTATTTTTTTTAAAGATATTTAGTTTTCAAAATAAAATATATTTAATAAATAATTAATTATTATAACTTTCTGCATGCTCACATATACTTTTAGGGTTCGCCCTGATATATATATAT
>JABUQX010053766.1:0-15000 GCA_015478945.1 Trachelipus rathkii | reverse complement strand
ATATATAGTTTGTCCTAATTTATTTTTTAAGTTTCATTTTATAAGTTTTATAAATTTCATTCTTTATGTTTTTAATTTTTGTTTTCAATTTAAATTTTTTTAATTACTTTTATTTGTTTAAAACATTTTGTTTTTATTAAAAAATTTATTCTTTTTATGTTTATAACGTAAAAAATTTGCATTTTTACATACCTTAAAGCAGTAAATCAGTAAATCAGTAAATCAGTAAATCAGTAAAGCAGTAAATCAGTAAATCAGTAAAGCAGTAAATCAGTAAATCAGTAAATCAGTAAATCAGTTAATCAAACAACCCTCCTACCCTTCCATGATCTATTGATCTATTGATCTATTGATCTATTGATCTATTGATTCAAGTCATATTTTGTATAACATAACACAAAAACTTTTATTTATTTTGATTTGTTTTCTATAAACATTTTTGTTTTACTAAAAAAATTTATTCTTTTTATGTTTATAACTTAAAAAAATTTGCATTTTTACATACCCTAAAGCAGTAAATCAGTAAATCAGTTAATCAAACCATCCACCCTACCCTCCTACCCTTCCATGATCTATTGATCTATTGATCTATTGATTCAAGTCATATTTTGTATAACATAACACAAAATTTTTATTTATTTTTGTTGTTTCTTTAAACATTTTGTTTTACTAAAAAAAATTATTCTTTTTATGTTTACAACTTAAAAAAAATTTGCGTTTTTACATACTCTAAAGCAGTAAATCAGTAAATCAGTAAATCAGTTAATCAAACCACCCACTCTATCCTCATCTACCCATCCATGATCTATTGATCTATTGATCTATCAATCTATTGATCTATTGATCTATTGATTCATGTCATATTTTGTATAAATATAACATAGAAATAAATTCTTTGCTGTAGCTGTTGTTGTTGAAAAGTTGCGTTTGTTGTTGCATTTGTTGCAGTTGTTGAAATGTTGCGTTTGTTGTTGTTGTTGTTGTTGTTGTTGTTGTTGTTGTTGTTGTTGTTGTTGTTGTTGTTGTTGTTGTTGTTGTTGTTGTTGTTGTTGCTGTTGTTAAATAAATATACAACGCTTTTCCAAACATATCTCAAAAATATTAATGTTAATTTTACATTAACATTGTAATATTGAAAACTAAACAAAAATATATCTCATCCTAGCCTAACTGACATACAGCATTCATTAACAAGGTAACTAAAATTAGAAGTTTCAACTTACCAGCAGAAGTCAACATAGCAATCTCAATCTTAACATATTATTATTATTATTATTATTATTATTATTATTATTATTATTATTATTATTATTATTATTATTATTATTATTATTATTATTATTATTATTATTATTATTATTATTATTATTATTATTATTATTATTAATAATTATTATTATATTATTATTATTACATAGATCTCACAACACCAATAACGCGTGCGCTCACAACACCAATAACGCGTGCGATCACTTTGCCTGCAGGTCCACAACTAAAACATTGGTAGGTAAATTGCTCTCTACCCGACACCTAAACATTACGCAATTTTAGTACGCTCAAGGGATAGCCAATCAGAGAACTGTATTTGCTAAGCCATCACGGCCAGCCAATGAAATTCGAGGAATGACTCATTAATCTTAATATCTTTTGACACATGAGAAGGGTAACGAGATTTATTACTTTTCTCCCAATATCTTTTGACACATGAGAAGGGTAACGAGATTTATTACTTTGTTCCCAATATCTTTTGACACATGAGAAGGGTAACGAGATTTATTACTTTTCTCCCAATATCTTTTGACACATGAGAAGGGTAATGAGATTTATTACTTTTGTCCTTGCTTAACATCTGTTTTTATCTTAAACAGTAGTTTTATTATTATTATTATTATTATTATTATTATTATTATTATTATTATTATTATTATTATTATTATTATTATTATTATTATTATTATTATTATTATTATTATTATTATTATTATTATTATTATTATTATTATTATTTTTATTATTATTATTTTTATTATTATTATATCAACTATATATGTATATGAACATAACAAACCTAACATATCATACACACACACACACACACACACACACACACACACACATCTATATTATCGCAAAGGTTGATAATAAATAGAGGTAATAAAATAAATTTGTTATTTACATTTTATTATTCAGAATATTTGTACATAGAAAACATTAAACATTGTACAATAAACATAGATGGATATTTATAATATATTAAATGGAGATTAAAGTGCCCTTAAACCCATAGGATGCTGTTCGAAAAGAATTTTTGATAGAAAACCGCTTATCAGCTGTATGTTGCATCATCTTGGTCCCGGATACAATACTAACACCTCCATATTTTCCGGGTTGAAAAGTTGTAGTAGGAATACTATAGCATAACCCTCCTCTGTTACTCCCGTGTAAATTAGCATTAGGATTCTGTGATTCGTCTATTCGAGCTGCCTTTTTATGAGGTAGGTCATCGTTTCGTGCATCATCTTCATCGACATTATCCAATTGTATTTCATTCATTGCTTTCACAGTAACATCATGGTTTTTGATATCATCATACAATGACTCATCATGGCCTATACTATTTTCAGAACTATGATCATACACCAACTTTAACAGTTTTTCAAAATTGATAGTATCTTTTGTATCTTTATTGATTGTAAGGCCTTTTGCCTTTACAATATATTTTATATTTCCATCAGCGGTTCTTATTCTAACAGCATAAGACTTTGGCCCAGTACACACAAAGGAATCACCGTAGGCCCCCGGACCATAATCTGCTATTTCATCTGTTAGTTCACCTAAAAAGTTTCCTGTTTCAGGAACTTCATCGTTTTCTCCAGCGACAAAAATACAAGAGTCTGTATCGCAGTACAATGCCCTTTGTTTGACTTTGTTAAGTAACTCATATAATTTTATACGTGCATATGCAGTTGTAAATGAAGCAATAGGAATATTTGTAGCAGTTGACGATCGTTCGGCTAGCGCATTTTTTACAACTGTCACAACATATTTACTGCCTATTGGAATAACGCTAGGGACTTCAATATCGCTTTGGTTTATTAGTTCCCATACTTGTTTATCACTAGTACATACTACATCTTCTCTTGTAGGCGTATTTTGTGCAAATTTTCCCCAAAGAGAATTAGACAATTTTGCAATGAATCGCATCCCAGGATTTTTCTTGATATTGTTAATATCAAGTTCGACACCTTCCTTTTCTTTGAAAAGACGGATAAACTCTTTAAGTTTTTCCTCGAAATCAGGATCATCCTCGTGAATATTATTTGGTAGACCTGAGGCCTCTGTCTTTATTTTTAGGAAGTGGTTCACATATCCTTCAAATAAAAACTCCTTCTCTTTAAACGACCAAACTTCAAATATTTTAAGTATTTCGTAACCCATCTCTATTGCCAATTGAATTTCAGGTGTTGTGTATACACCTTCAATGGCTCGTTCTCTCATCATGATTGCATTTCGAGCTATTATCTTTAACACATTTTACACAGAGTGGAAATATTAGTTTATTTTTGGATCGTTCAGCGAGGACAGGGATGTATAAGTCTTGAGGAGGAAGAATCTTAATGTAAGCTGCGCCGAAATATTTGTCATTGAGTCCATTCTTGAATGATTCAATGTCTGGTACTTTATCACCTATTAGTTTTTCTGGGGGACCACAAGGGTATTTCATTCGCTTCTGAACATAAGGATAAAGTGATGTATAGTCTAAATACATGATCTTCTGTCCTTTAGTTGGAGGATAGTAATGTACGAAGGGTTCAGTGCGGCCTCCAAGCAATGAATCATCAATTATGAGCCTGTTGTTAACAACATCATTACTAAGACGTTGAATATATTCACTAATGCTTATATTTTTATCGGTATGATTAGGATCTTGAATAATTTCTTCTTTTTGCATTTTCCATTCACATTCCCACACACGTATGACATTAAAACCAGCTTCTTTATACCTATCTTCTTGTTTCATGGTGAGATTGTAGCGATCCACAGCCGATATACGCTATGCAGCGTACCTTTTCCTTTATTACAGCCTTTATGACCATGCCATGCACAACCATGGTATAAAAATGCTGTTTTCACACCGATTTACATATCCGAACCCATCAGGGTAGAGCCATTTATTTTTAATTTTGAACCCTTTCTCTCCACCGTTGCGTGCGTGCCTTATGTTTATATTGTTCAATTTTTCCTGATACATAAGCCAGCGAATTGCTTCATAGGTGAAAGGTTTAGGGTTCTCTCTACCTAGAATAGTAATTTTTTCCTCAGGCATAAACACATTTTTATAAAGTGTAAAACATAAAGATGCAATTGTTGTGTTGTTATCTAGACAATCTATATCAAATTCTTTAATGAAACTGCCCCTAAACTTCTCAAAACATTTTCTTAGTATATTAACATCTTGTACACAATACTTTTCACATTCTTCAAAAATATTGTATTCTTTACCTATAAACTTATTATAGTACTCTTCAAATGCTTGCTTTTCATTTGTCGACATTTTTTCTATTTCGAAGAATTTCTTATCTGGAATAAGTCCTTTATAATTTAAGGTGTCTTCATTTAAAAATGTATAGGGAAAGAAACCCTTGGAATTGTCTTTTTCGCAGACACCCATGCATTTAGGCAAGCTTTTCAATGCACATGGTGTAAATAATAATGTATCCCTGAAGACTATGTTTCCATTCGTTCCCATAGATATGATTTTATTGCCTCTTTTTATAGGATTGCTGCTGATAGATTTTGAACTTGGGTGGGTCAATAATGCTGCATATACGAACTGATGATCAAATTTACCACCATTATGTGCTGTCACAATTACTTTTGATTTAGATATTTTACTTGAAAAGTTCATTAGAAAATCAATGAAATTTCCTACAGGGCCTTTTTCAGCATCCAATTTAAATGTTCTTGTTCTTGGACCGCAATGTGAACATACTTGCTCCCCTTCTTTATCGGTACATACATCACATATCATCTGGCTTACCAGTAAATAAGGATTCAATTCTATTATTCTTCTTCCTTTATCATCATAACCTTTATCTTCCTGGTATGTCTCGATATCATAGTAACATGTATAAACCTCTGGATCAGTATCTTTCTTATCATCCTTCTTCTTATTTTTCTTTTTCTTCATGTAACATATATGGTATTCATCTTCTTTAGGCTCGTATTTTTCTTTACATATAGTACAATAAGCTTTTGTGCAGTCGTGTTTGAAACTACCATAGCGATCAGCCTTTATTTGTGTCAGACATAGAGAACAAATTTTTATTTTCTTACACGTGTTATTATCTTGGTGTTTTTTATAGCAATCGGAATTATAAAATTCACGATTACATTCATTACACTCATGGAAAATACCATCGTGACTGAATGAGCCTCGACACTTATCGTCTAGACATTGTCTACATCCGTAATGTTCACAATCTAATTTATGTGCTATATTATTACTATTGAAAGTGTAGCAATAAGTGCAAAAGATGCCATTCATATATGCATTCTTTTTCTTGGTATTCTCAAAACATAACTTTAACTTGTCTTCAGTTATAGCATAGTAATGATTAACTCCATCATGGCCTATAATGTATAAGGGATCGTCTCTGTTCTCATTAGAGGGATTATAAAGTATCTTTACTCCATTACCATTCAGGACAGAAGACGCCGATTCGGCATTTTTTTCGATATTTACACTTTTTTCAAAGTCAGTTACTATGAAAGAATCTGTATATTCCATACCACATTCTTTAGCTAATGTTTTTGCAGCTTTCTCGATTGTATATGAATGAATATGTTTAACCTCTACACATTCACGAGCTATTTTCCTAAAGAGGACAACAGCTTTGAAAAGCAAACTACAGCGCCCTTCCTCTAGATGACTTTACTAATGTAGATGTTTGAAACTAAGAATTTTGTAGGCTCGAATGCATCCAGATTTACAGTCTACCTTTCTGCCCTTTTGCTATCATGGAACCACAGTAAGCTACTACTTTGAATTTGGTAAAGGTTGCCTTGCCACCTGATTGGAATGAACCTTCCAAGCGTCTGATCATCTCTTTCACAGCAATATTGTCTAATATATCTCTATAACTGATGTTTCATAGTATTTTCCTATCAGGAGATGGTGCATCACCGAACGTGAAATTTCAAAGTAGTAGCTACTTGTTCATGATAGCAAGGAAAAGGTACATGACTGTAAAACTGATGCATTCGAGCTACAAAATCTTAGTTTCAAACATCGTTATGAATATGTTTAACCTCTACACATTCACGAGCTATTTTCCTAAAGAGGACAACAGCTTTGAAAGCACAACCTACAGCGCCTTCCTCTAGATGAACTTTACTAATGTAACGATGTTTGAAACTAAGATTTTGTAGCTCGAATGCATCAGTTTTACAGTCATTACCTTTTCCTTTAGCTATCATGAACACAGTAGCTACTACTTTGAATTTGGTAAAGGTTGCCTTGTCACCTGATTGGAATGAACCTTCCAAGCGTCTCATCATCTCTTTCACAGCAATATTGTCTAATATATCTCTATAACTGATGTTTACATAGTATTTCCTATCAGGAGACTGGTCATCACCGAACGTGAAATTGATTCCAACCCTCATACGTACCCTATCATAGTCTAAGTCTTGTAATATAGCATCAATGACTTCACTAACAACCATTTCGAATCGTTACATTAGTAAAGTTCATCTAGAGGAAGGCGCTGTAGGTTGTGCTTTCAAAGCTGTTGTCCTCTTTAGGAAAATAGCTCGTGAATGTGTAGAGGTTAAACATATTCATTCATATACAATCGAGAAAGCTGCAAAAACATTAGCTAAAGAATGTGGTATGGAATATACAGATTCTTTCATAGTAACTGACTTTGAAAAAATCGAGAATATCGAAAAATGCCGTATAGTCGTATTTGGTCCTGATGGTAATGGAGTAAAGATACTTTATAATCCCTCTAATGAGAACAGAGACGATCCCTTATACATTATAGGCCATGATGGAGTTAATCATTATATGCTATAACTGAAGACAGTTAAGTTTGTTTTGAGAATACTCAAGAAAAAGAATGCATATATGAATGGCATCTTTTGCACTTATTGCTACACTTTCAATAGTAATAATATAGCACATAAATTAGATTGTGAACATTACGGATGTAGACAATGTCTAGACGATAAGTGTCGAGGCTCATTCAGTCACGATGGTATTTTCCATGAGTGTAATGAATGTAATCGTGAATTTTATAATTCCGATTGCTATAAAAAACACCAAGATAATAACACGTGTAAGAAAATAAAAATTTGTTCTCTATGTCTGACACAAATAAAGGCTGATCGCTATGGTAGTTTCAAACACGACTGCACAAAAGCTTATTGTACTATATGTAAAGAAAAATACGAGCCTAAAGAAGATGAATACCATATATGTTACATGAAGAAAAAGAAAAATAAGAAGAAGGATGATAAGAAAGATACTGATCCAGAGGTTTATACATGTTACTATGATATCGAGACATACCAGGAAGATAAAGGTTATGATGATAAAGGAAGAAGAATAATAGAATTGAATCCTTATTTACTGGTAAGCCAGATGATATGTGATGTATGTACCGATAAAGAAGGGGAGCAAGTATGTTCACATTGCGGTCCAAGAACAAGAACATTTAAATTGGATGCTGAAAAAGGCCCTGTAGGAAATTTCATTGATTTTCTAATGAACTTTTCAAGTAAAAGATCTAAATCAAAAGTAATTGTGACAGCACAGTTCGTATACGCTGCATTATTGACCCACCCAAGTTGAAATTATCAGGCAGCATCCTATAAAGAGGCAATAACATCATTCAATGGGAACGAATGGAAACATAATCTTCAGGATCATTTTATTACACCATGTGCATGAAAAGCTTGCCTAAATGCATGGGTGTCTGCGAAAAAGACAATTCCAAGGGTTTCTTTCCCTATACATTTTTAAATGAAAGCACCTTGAATTATAAAGGACTTATTCCAGATAAGAAATTCTTTGAAATAGAAAAAATGTCAACAGATGAAAAGCAAGCATTTGAAGAGCACTATAACAAGTTTATAGGTAAAGAATACAATATTTTTGAAGAATGTGAAAAGTATTGTGTACAAGATGTTAATATACTAAGAAAATGTTTTGAGAAGTTTAGGGGCAGTTTCATTAAAGAATTTGATATAGATTGTCTAGATAACAACACAACAATTGCATCTTTATGTTTTACACTTTATAAAAATGTGTTTATGCCTGAGGAAAAAATTACTATTCTAGGTCGAGAGAACCCTAAACCTTTCACATATGAAGCAATTCGCTGGCTTATGTATCAGGAAAAATTGAACAATATAAACATAAGGCACGCACGCAACGGTGGAGAGAAAGGGTTCAAAATTAAGAACAAGTGGCTTTACCCTGACGGGTTTGGATATATGAACGGTGTGAAAACAGCATTTTTATACCATGGTTGTGCATGGCATGGTCATAAAGGCTGTAATAAAGGAAAAGGTACGCTGCATAGCGTATCGGCTGTGGATCGCTACAATCTCACCATGAAACAAGAAGATAGGTATAAAGAAGCCGGTTTTAATGTCATACGTGTGTGGGAATGTGAATGGAAAATGCAAAAAGAAGAAATTATTCAAGATCCTAATCATACCGATAAAAATATAAGCATTAGTGAATATATTCAACGTCTTAGTAATGATGTTGTTAACAACAGGCTCATAATTGATGATTCATTGCTTGGAGGCCGTACTGAACCCTTCGTACATTACTATCCTCCAACTAAAGGACAGAAGATCATGTATTTAGACTACACATCACTTTATCCTTATGTTCAGAAGCGAATGAAATACCCTTGTGGTCCCCCAGAAAAACTAATAGGTGATAAAGTACCAGACATTGAATCATTCAAGAATGGACTCAATGACAAATATTTCGGCGCAGCTTACATTAAGATTCTTCCTCCTCAAGACTTATACATCCCTGTCCTCGCTGAACGAACCAAAAATAAATTAATATTTCCACTTTGTGTAAAATGTGTTAAAGATATTAGTTCAAAATGCAATCATGATGAGAATGAACGAGCCATTGAAGGTGTATACACAACACCTGAAATTCAGTTAGCATTAGAGATGGGGTACGAAATAATTAAAATATTTGAAGTTTGGTCGTTTAAAGAGAAGGAGTTTTTATTTGAAGGATATGTGAACCACTTCCTAAAAATAAAGACAGAGGCATCAGGTCTACCAAATAATATTCACGAGGATGATCCTGATTTCGAGGAAAAACTTAAAGAGTTTATCCGTCTTTTCAAAGAAAAGGAAGGTGTCGAACTTGATATTAACAATATCAAGAAAAATCCTGGGATGCGATTCATTGCAAAATTGTGTCTCAATTCTCTTTGGGGAAAATTTGCACAAAATACACCTACAAGAGAAGATGTAGTATGTACTAGCGATAAACAAGTATGGGAACTAATAAACCAAAGCGATATTGAAGTCCCTAGCGTTATTCCAATAGGCAGTAAATATGTTGTGACAGTTGTAAAAAATGCACTAGCCGAACGATCGTCAACTGCTACAAATATTCCTATTGCTTCATTTACAACTGCATATGCACGTATAAAATTATACGAGTTACTTAACAAAGTCAAACAAAGGGCATTGTACTGCGATACAGACTCTTGTATTTTTGTCGTTGGAGAAAACGATGAAGTTCCTGAAAAAGGAAACCTTTTAGGTTGAACTAACAGATGAATGCAGATTATGGTCCTGGCGGGCCTGGTGATTCCCTTTCGTGTGTAACTGGGCCAAGTTTATGCGTTTTAGAAATAAGAAATCTGCAGAATGGAAATAATAAAATGTATTGTAAGCCAAAGGCCTTACACTCAATAAAGATACAAAAGATACTATTAATTTTGAAAAAATGTTAAAGTTGGTGTATGATCATAGTTCTGAAAAATAGTAATAGGTCACGATGATTCATTGTATGATGATATCAAAACATGATGTTACTGTGAAAGCAAACTGAATGAAATACAATTGGTAATGTCGATGAAGATTGATGTACGAAACCTGAACTGCCTCATAAAAGGCAGCTCGAATTAGACGAATCACTAGAATCCTAATGCTCTTTACACGGGAGTAACAGAGGAGGGTTATGCTATAGTATTCCTACTACAACTTTTCAGCCCGGAAAATATGGAGGTGTTAGTATTGTTTCCGGGATCAAGATGATGCAACATACAGCTGATAAGCGGTTTTCTATCAAAAATTCTTTTCGAACAGCATCCTATGGGTTTAAGGGCACTTTAATCTCCATTTAATATATTATAAATATCCATCTATGTTTATTGTACAATGTTTAATGTTTTCTATGTACAAATATTCTGAATAATAAAATGTAAATAACAAATTTATTTTAACAACCTCTAGGGAATTATAGCCTTTGCGATTAATATAGAAATGTGTGTAGTGTGTGTTGTGTGTGTGTTGTGTGTATGATATTGGTTAGGTTTGTTATGTTCTATACATATATAGTTGATATAATAAATAAAATAATACAATAAAATACTAATAATAATAATAATAATAATATAAAATAATAATAATAATATAATATAATAATAATTATATAATGATACTAATAATAATAATAATAATATAACTACTGTTTAAGATAAAAAACAGATGTTATTGGGGACAAAGTAATAAATCTCATTACCCTTCTCATGTGTCAAAATATATTGGGAAGAAAAGTAAATAATTCTCGTTACCCTTCTCATGTGTCAAAAGATATCGGGAGAAAAGTAATAAATCTCGTTACCTTCTCATGTGTCAAAAGATATTGGGAGAAAAGTAATAAATCTCGTTACCCCTCTCATGTGTCAAAAGATATTGGGAGAAAGTAATAAATCTCGTTACCCTTCTCATGTTTCAAAAGATAATAAGATTAATGAGTCATTCCTCGAATTTCATTGGCTTACCGTGACGGTTAGCAAATACAGTTCTCTGATTGGTTACCTTGAGCGTACTAAATTGCGTAATGTTTAGGTGTCGGGCTAGAGAGGCCAATTTCCTACCGATTTTTAGTTGTGGAACCTGCAGGCCAAAGTGATCGCACGCGTTATTTGTGTTGTGAGATCTATGATGGAATAAATAATAATAATAATAATATATAATAATCATAATAATAATAATAATAATAATAATATAATATAATTAATATATAATAATAATAATAATAATAATAATATTTTTGGTCCGGTCGTTAGTAAAGATTGAGATTGGTATGTGATTCTGCTGGTAAGTTGAAACTTCTAATTTTAGTTAACTTGTTAATGAATGCTGTATGTCGTTTAGGCTAGGATGAGATATATTTTTAGATAAGTTTTCTCTTAACTTCTTTTTTCCATTTTTGTTATAATGAAATGTTTGAAAAGCGTTTGTTATTTTATTTAACTTGACCGTTGATATATTTAACACAACACAACAACATAACAAAAACAACACAACAACAACAACACAAACAACAACAACGCAACATTTCAATCAACAACAACATCAACAATTGCAACAAATGCAACAATGCAACAACAAACGCGAACATTTCAACCACACAGCTACAGCAAAAATTTTATTTTTATGTTATGTTATACAAATATGATTTGAATCAATAGAAATAGATCACGAATGTGTAGGAGGATAGAGTGGGTGGTTTGATCTAACTGGAATTTACTGATTACTGCTTTAGGGTATGTAAAAATGCAAAATTTTTTAAGTTATAAACATGCAAGAATAATTTTTTTTTTTAGTAAAACTAAATGTTTAAAGAAAACAAAACAAGATAATAAAAATTTTGTGTAAATTGTATCTTGATAAGATTTCAGTCAACAGGGAAATAAAATAATGATCATAGATCAATAGATCATGGAAGGGTAGGAGATAGAGTGGGTGGTTTGATTAACTGATTTACTGATTTTACTGTTTAGGGTATGTTAAAATGCAAATTTTTTAAGTTTAACATTAAAAAGAATAATTTTTTTTTAGTAAAACAAAAATGTTTAAAGAAAACAAAACAAATAAATAAAAATTTTTGTGTTATGTTGTCAAAATATGCTTGAATCAATAGATCAATGAATCAATAGATCAATAGTCATGGAAGGGTAGGAGGAATAGAGTGGGTGGTTTGATTACTGATTTACTGATTTACTGCTTTAGGGTATGTAAAAATGCAAATTTTTTTAAGTTATAAACATAAAAAAGAAAATTTTTTTTTAGTAAAAACAAAAATGTTAAAAGAACAAAACAAAATAATAAAGTTTTGTGTTATGTTGTACAAAATACTGACTTGAATCAATAGATCAATAGATCAAAGATCATAGATTCATGGAAGGTAGGAGGATAAGAGCTGGGTGGTTTAAACTGATTTACTGGACTTACTGCTTTAGTATGTAAAAAGCAAAATTTTTTTTAAGTTAAAACATAAAAAAGAATAAATTTTTTAGTAAAAAAAAACAAAATAAATAGAGGTTTTTGTGTTATGTTATACAAAATATGACTTGAATCAATAAATAGATCAATAGATCAATAGATCATGGATGGGCAGGAGGGTTGTTTGATTAAATGATTTACTGATTTACTGATTTACTGATTTACTGCTTTACTGATTTACTGCTTTACTGATTTACTGATTTACTGATTTACTGCTTTTAGGGTATGTAAAATGCAAATTTTTCGTTATAAACATAAAAAGAATAATTTTTGTAAAACAAAAATGTTTTAAACAATAAAAGTAATTAAAAAATTTAAATTGAAAAACAAAAATTAAAAACATAAAGAATGAAACTTATAAAACTTATAAAATGAAACTTATAAAATAAAAATAGCAAACAATTTATTTTAGTTGACGATTATAAAAAGAAAACGAGATTTTGAAAATAGAAATGTCAGTCTGAGGCTAAACTAATGTTTACTTCAGTACCGTACCGGCTCCTGCACTGGTGCCGGTACCAACTCTGTCTCTTCATCCTTATCTCTTCCTCCTCCTTCCCCTCCTCCATCTCCTTAATAATCTTTCCTCATTCCTACATCCACAACTTAATCCTACTCTCGGTGCATTTAAACCTTCTTTTATTTCAGTTAGGAACTCACCTCCGGCGGGTTCCAAACACCATTCTTCCACCTTTCTCGTTCCTCCTTCCTCATTCCTCCTTCTTCTCTTATGCACTCCGTGCATTTCTACTTCTTCTATACATTATGCAAATTTCAACCTTCTATGACCATTTTCAGATTTTGGAACTCAACCCATTACACGTTGGACGTAGCGGTGCGGTGCGGTGCGGTGCGAGGCAGAGTGATGACGCATGCACGGCAAAAAAATAATAATCATTAATTAAACATTTACTATTTATTTATTTCTATTTTTTTTTATTCTAATTTTATTTTAATTTTATATTATTATTATTATTATTTTTTTTTTTTTTTTTTTATTTTAAATTTTTTTTTTAGTTTCCAGTTTCCAGGAAGTCACTTTCCAGTTTCCAGGTTCCTGGAATCCTTCCAGGATTCCAGGATTTCCAGGATTCCAGCGGCCTCCAATATTACACTCTAACTACTAACGTTATAGCATCAATGTCACTATCAATATTTAAAAAAAAAAAACTCTAAATTATAGACAAGACATATCGACCAAAATTATTATTAAATAAAAAAAAATTATATAAATTTTTTAATATATATAATACAATACTTTTTTCGTAAATTAAAAAAAAAAAAAAATTATTAGCATTGCTAAGCACAAAAACTATATAATATGATACCTTCTTTCGTATATATAATACGATACTTTCTTTCGTAAATTATGTAATGATAGTAAAACACAGTTACCAACTTAACAAATCGTATATTTAATAGGTGGTGATTCAAAGACGTATGTCCCTATATATATATATATATATATATATATAACTATATATATATAATATATATATATATATAATATATTATATAATATATATTATATAATATACAATAAATAGAAAAAATACTACATATATCTCTATATATATATATATATATATATATATATATAATATATTATATATATATATATATATATATATATATATATATATATATATATATATATATATATTATATATATATATATATATATATATATATATATTATATATATATATATATATATATTATATTAACAACTCAGGAAAAGCTTTCGCCCTGTCAGTTGGTCCAACATCTTCTTCTGTCCCCGAAACTCTTAACCCTAGAGCATTTTAGAAAACCGCTTCTTTTCGCATTGTTTCGACGATGCAGTCCTCCCAATGTAACACTCTCAGTGAGTTTTCGGCCCTTTCAGTAGAACTGAACTAGCATCTTCTTTCAATTAGCTTCCAAAACTTCGTTCACCGCAGAGGTCCCAGGGATCTTGCTTTAGGCGCATAAGCTCTAAACTGGTCCAGAGTAAAACAAGCAAAGTAAGGGACCAGGTTGCTAGCTCTGTCGCCCTTGAACTGTGCGAAGAAATCTTCACTTGTCCTGACAGCTACGAAACTTCCAACCTTCTTTATATATATTATATATACTATATATATATATTATATATATAATATATTATATATATATATATTATATATTATATATATATTATTCATTATTATATATCATATATATATATATATAAATATATTTATTATAATATATATTATATATTTATATATATATATATATATATATATATATATATATATTAATTATATATATATATATTAATATATATATATATATATAATATATATATTATTATATATTTATTATTATTATACTATACTATATATCTATATATATATATACCTATATATAATATAATATGAAGTACTTGTTGGCTAAGAACTCTAAAATTCC
>JABUQX010053765.1:0-19458 GCA_015478945.1 Trachelipus rathkii | reverse complement strand
TATACTTGTGTACAGCACAGCTCAGTTGTATTTGACGGTTACCGACCATGTAAACATCTGCAACCAACTGACAAAGGTCCGTGTTCAAGATCAAGTTAATAAAAACTTTCTTTAAGAACAATATTCATACGACACCAATACAAGGCTAATGTGCATTGGCTTTAGTATAGCATGAAACATTAAAACATGTCGTACTTTGATCGAAAAACAGTGGTTAATGATAAATCATGCAATGAGCCAAAAAGTTTGGATAAAAGTATAAAGTACTTCATCCTTCTCGAACTATATTGCCAAGCCTGAGAACAGATATTCACGCGAATCTGCTAAGTTTAATTTCTTATTCTATAATTTCTTATATATATAATACTTATTATATATTCATATATATATATATATACTACTATATACTATAATATATATAATATATATTATCAATTTTTATATATATAGTATAATATATAAGTATATATATATATATATATATATATATAATATATATGATATATATATATATCTCAATTAACTAGATTGATACTTATTTTTTGGAGGAGGGGAGGAGGAAAATTAATATTTATAGTAAAAACAGTAGATAATACATTTGAAGCAGAATGTAAAAAGATGTTTTTAAGAATTTGATTAAATTTTTTTGTACCAAAATGTGAAAAGTCTTTAATACATGTTTTTTTCCTTTTAAAGAACATTTATACTCATTTTTACATATTTATTCTTTACATACTTTCCAAAAATTCAATACTTTTTATTGCAAAATATTCTAATTTCTCCACTAAAAGGAGTACTAAATCTGAATAAATAGCATGTAAGCCATACTATATATATTACTATTATATATATATATATATCATATATCATAGTATATATATATTATATATAGTATATAATATATAATATATATATATTATATATATAATATATATATATCATACTATATATATATTATATATATATCATATATATATATATATTATTATATATAATATATATATATATATCCATTATATATTATATTATTTATATAATATGATATTATCATCTATGTATATATATATATTAACTATATATAAATATATATTATATAAGTATATATATATATAATTATATATACTATATATAATATATATATAATATATATTATACTATATATATATATATATATAATGATAATATAATGTACAATGACACTTAGTATATCCATCATATGTATCTTAAAACTATTAATGCACTAGTTAAACGACGAATACGTTGATATAAATGCTGGTCCAATTTCCAGTACGGACAATGTAAAAAAATAAGAAAAAAAACAACTAAAAACTCTAAAATATGGCTGAGCACTGCAACACATGGACTAAAGATCTAGAATGCTTTCAAATATAAAATTAACTGTTAAAAAGGAATAAAAAAACAAGCAAGCAATAAAATAAATTTGTTGAATAGAATATAATAAGGTAATGTGAGTGGAAAAGGAGCTTATTCTAAGAGGACCTTATTATTGCTCGTTTCTGCGCTTATAACAATAAACAATAGTTTCGTTAAAAATAAATACGACTTTCTATTAAATTTATTTGCTCTTTTTTTTATCACTAAGAATCTACCCAAGGGCAGTGCGGGCTTCCGTGCATAATTCTTTGCATGGAGCGCATGCAAATCTTAAGTATATACACACTTATATACATAACTCATATATATATATATATAATATATATATATATATATATATAATATATATATATATTATATATATATTATTAATACTAATATATATATATATAATACTTTACTTAAATATAATAAATATATATACTTATACTACTCTTATATTTGATAAAGTATGGAATATATAGAAAGAGCCTCAGAGAAGAAACGAGATCGAGGCACGAGTAGTAAAAAGTTGCTGGAATCGCCACTGATATATTGAATTCAGCCCAAGATACCGTAAAATATATATATATATATATATATATATATATATATATTATAAATATATATATATATATAGTATTATATAATATTTAATATATATATCATATATATATAGTATATATATATCCTATATATACTATATATATATAATATAATATATTATAGTACGAAAAAATTATATACTAATAATAATACTTATATTAAGTATATATATATATAATATATATATTATATATCATATATATATATATATATATATAACCCAGCGTCCGAAATAGCTGACACCTGTATCTAAAAACTAGGATAGCTACAGAAAAAAAACTGAAAACATTTTTGAATTTCTAGCAAACAAAAATATAAAATTACTTCATAATTATTATCACACCTTAAAGCTAAATCAAGATATAATATCTCGATTATAAGTATATATATAATTATTATATATATATATATATACCTATATAATATATAATAATCATATATAATATAATTTTATATATATATAATAAATATATATATATAATAAGTATGAACTCATATAATATTATTATATATATATATTATAATATATATATAAATATATATCATCTTCACGCCTGGCACTGTTCGAGAGAGATGTTTGTAACCTCGAAGAATCTTTGAAAAATCCAGATTTTGAACGTGCTTGCATCTCCAATTGGAAGGAGACTACCCTTCTTTGAAATACGCGCGTCAGATGCCAAAATGTAAGAAATAAAACTATATATTCCCTTAAATGTTAACATAAATTTTTAAAAATAGCACGCCAATTTTAACAATATTTTGGGCTCACATTTCAAATTAACATTACAAGGTATGACATCATCATCATAATTAGGTTTAATAGCAAATGTATTATCTTCTTCGTATGTGATTAAATATTCTTATTCATATATACAAAATTTAAATTATTCAACCACCAAAAAAAAAACAAGAAAAAAAACCAAATAACACACATCATCCAATCCTCTCTATGTCCTAATATGAAACTGATTTTTATTTGTCTTTAACTATATGTCTTTTATATGTACAGAAGGACATTAAAGACAAAGGACAACTAGTAACTCCCTCAAGTTTGAAATGCAATTTTATATGAGACAAATCTGGTAAGTTGCTATAAAATTCAAATAAGAAAGCCAAACTGGCAACTTGCTAAAAACTACTCAGGAATTTGGTATTCTTTTTCTTGTTAAGTTGCTGTATTTGTCTTATTTAAAAGAACTAATAAAGTTGGTCTTTTTTCAGGGCTGCATTATAGGAGCCCCAATTTTCTATTATCATTACTACTATTAGATATATGAAAAAAAATATATCGTACATAAATTTGCTGTTGCAAAAAAAAGCATTCTTTTTTATTTCTTTTGTGTATTATACTATTTCTTTGGTATTAAAATGATAAAAAAATTTCCTTTCACACATCCATTAACTGTTATTCATTGTATTTTATCTAACATTCTCATGCCTGACCATATTTAATTTGGAGGAGGGGCGCCAGCCCCGGAGCCCATATAAATGCACGAGCGGCCCATATGTGGACCCTAATAGGCATCATATTGTTCCAGTAGATCCAACCATATACCGCTCCATCTCATCGCAAGGTAGTCGGGTCTCACTCGCCATCCAGGAAGGAAACATATCAGCTGGTAGGAACTAACTTACCCCCCTCCCAATGGAGGAGTCATCCGGAACTCCTCCCGCTCTTATTGGTATTCGGGGGTTAGTTCAGCGCGGGAGGTTCATTCTCCGCTCCCGTACATCCCTACAGTCGTCTAGTGATTATTGGAAAACGTTCACCAATTGATCCCTGTGTTCCGGTCGCCTTCGAGCCCCGTAGTGATGCCGTATAAAGCGAATTTTCCATGTGAAATCTTTTACAGGATATCCAAAAATGTATTCCCTTTCGCTGTAGCTATTGTAGTCTTTGAGATAATAATTTTTTTTTTTTTTTTTTTTTTTAACATTCTTCCGTCACTAAAAAGAATATGGACCAGCATTCCACCAATGTATTCCGTTTTACTGTAGCCTTAATAGTTTTTAAGATACATACTGACGGATATTACTAAACGCTGGCCAATATATATATATATATATATATATATATTATATACTATATATGATATATATATATATATTATATATATATATATAATATTATATATATAATATATATACGTATAATTGTAGTATATATATATATACTATTATATATATATATACTATCTATATATATATATATATATATATAATAATATATATTATATATTATATATATAATATTATTATATATTAGATATATATATATATATATATATATATATATATAATAATATATTATACTATTATATAATATATATATAGGTATATATATATATATAATATATATATAAATATATATATATATAGTATATATACTATATATATATATATATATATATATATTAATATCATACATATATTATGTATAATATATATATATAATGGTCCAGCAAGGCCCCATTTTCCACTTTGGCGGGGGGCCCTATGACTCTTAGTTACGCCCACTGTATTATACTATATATATATATATATAATATAGTATTAATATTATATAGTAATATAATATATAATATTAATATATTATATATATATAGTATATATATATATATATTAATGCTCATGTGTTTTTTTTTAAGTTTTGTTTTTTATTTCCAATGCTTGCCAACATATATAAAAGTAGGACCTTTTTAATTTACAGGTGTGAATTAATATCATATTATTGAAGAAATTAAGTTTTTGCGAACATTTTTTTATTTTTTTCTGAATTAAAATGGGTTTTATTTTAAAATATCTTAGAATATATCCTCATTTTTTAAACCTTTTACATGTTACTCTATCACAATATTGCATTTATGGAATAATGTTTGGTCTGTTACCCCTCCTAGTGAAGCTTAACTTTATTGCAAATATCCAATTGCTTATAAAATTAGATTGAAATCTGATATACTGGATATTATGTTATATATCTTTTGATCTTAGTTTAATATTTAAAAATTAAGGAGACTAAAATGTTTTATTACTTTCTGTGCTTATAAACTCATGCACAAGAAATGATTTTTCCAATCCACTACATCAGTAATCTTAAACATAGTACTTGATATTTTTTAAAGGTACCTTGGGAAATATTAAGTGCTAAGAAAAACTAAATGCCATTCGCCGACAAGTCAGCGAATGTTATGTATATAGTAAAACTAATGTTTAACACTGTCTTACTTAGTTCCCCAATCGTAAAAAGCCGGTTGTTACCGTCTGATTTTATCCCCTTATAATACAGGAGAGATAGTTTTAAAGGGTTAACAACTTTATGTTCTTGATGTTGGACTAAGCAGCAAGTAGCCAGCTTAGGTGGGAAGAATGTACCCCACCAAAAAAGATACCTTGTATCTACTCTAGCGTTATCGACAAGTTGTAAATAAAGGCTCGCTCTGTTTGTCAATACATCGAACAAAAAACAAATCAACTACAACTTTTGAAGTGGAGAAGAAGAAAAGTGATAAACGTCCCCATCATACAGTTACTCTTGGCCACTCTTCATAATTGCGTGTGAGCCAATTAAGTACGAAATCACCCTCAACATGCCATCAGCGTTCCTCTTCCTAAGCAGCATAGCATTCTGCTCATAAGCAGAATTCTCTCTCTCAAGCATAAGTTCCTCTCAAAGTACGAAGTTTTATCTCTCAAAGGGAAGTTCCTCCAACGCGCGGACGTTTCCTTCAGGCAGATGACTCATCGCATGCAGAAATCCCCTCTCCTTCGGTCACGCAATTCAGACAGACCACTCTTCTCAAGATCTCAAGAAGAAAACCCCCCCTACTGAGCGGGTGAGATGCATTTCGATGGCAGAAAGACTAGATGGAAGAAACAACCACTTAAAAGATTAAAAACACATCCGAATGCAGTTTTTGAGTCTGTATCAATCACACATTCGAACGGCAGCTATTAGCGCACAAACATCCCTTAGTCTGAACAGCTTTGGAAAGCTACCAACGACCGTCTAGTTAGTTTGGGATCGTGCTGCTCCTGTCATAGCAGTGTCCACGCAACGACCCATTACAAGTACTACAGCATAACAGCAACAGCCAGCAGCGACCAACAACATCGGCCAACAGAACACCATGTGGACTGCATCGTAATAGATCCAAATCAAAGGCCCCACATCTGTTGTGCCCACCATTTACTTCGCTCAACAGTGAAACATGCAGTCATGTTGCAAAGTGAGCCTGATAAATTCTAACAAATTATTAACAAGCCCGAGAAGAAAGATTGTAAAAATTAAAATAGAATAAACTTAATAACGCATCTTTTCGAGTTTTCAAATTGGATCTATTTTCCAACCGATTTTCACCGGATTGCGAGTAGCGGTCGCGTATGCAAAGGATGTTGTGCTTGGAACACTCAATTCCATACCTGAGTGAGTAAGTTGCGGTGTCTTTGCCCGATGCGGTGCTGGCCTGGCGACGTTCAACCTATTTGATGCCGCAGGTAGCTGTGTGAAAACTACGTGCTGACTGACACTAACCTGAGCAGATTCCGAATTCGATCTTATCGTAATATACATAAAATGTGCAAACCCCCCCAGCAACTACTGTATATTGTCTATATATATATATAATATATATATTATAATATAAATATATATATATAATATATACTATATAATATATTATATTATATATATATATAATATATATAATATAGTGATATATATATATATATACCGGTATTATATATATATAATATATATAGCAACACCATCCAAAGGGGTGGTGAGATATGACCGCATAAACTTGTATTATGGCCTAGATATGCCGGAAAATAAAATAGCCAAATGCTTCGGCGAAGGATGTCGGAGGCATTGTTAGGATACGGAGATTGAAACAGTTCATGACTGCGAGCCTTGAACTGGAGCCATTACTGGCAGTCAGAGTGAAATCTGTGTTGACAAATATAACTGCTCGAGTACGAGTTCTATCCCTATGTTTGCGAGACCGCTAGTTTCGAGTGTTGTGTGTGCGAGGAACCATCCAAATTTGTAATGACGACCCCCTTAAAGGGTTCCATTTAAAAAAAGAAAAGAAAAACGGAATAAACCATATAGTGTGTGTAATATAAAAGACCGCGAATAAGGAGAACATGGAAAAAAAACGAGCAAATCAGAGATGAAAGCACTGCACCGTGTTCTATCCCTTGTCGGAGCTGGAGTAGTATGCTGTGCTGTGGTCGGTTGCGGGGCGGAGAAACATACATTTTTTAATATACCAAAAAATTTATATCATTTTATCTGTCTCTGGGCTCGGGTGCCGAAAATTCTAGTTTCACTTGGCTTAGGTTAAGTCTATATGGCGTTGTTGCCAGAATTTCCACTAACATGATATTATTTCTTCTAAAATTATATTATTAATCAGGAAAGCACACATCACACATTTTATATAATAATATAGTATATATATATATATATATATATATATATATATATATATAAAATATATTATATATATATATATAACTGCATAATATATATATATATACTCTAAGTACTTATTATATATATATATATGTATTATATAGATTATAATATATATATATATATGATATATATATATATATATATAATATATATTATTATTATATATATTATATTATACTATATTATATATATATGTATATATATATATATATTATATATATCTATATATACTATTTGTTTTGTAGGCTGGGTGTGCCTCTACTTTGTCACAACTATTCATTTCAGTTTGTTACATTATTGCTTAAAAACGAGTTTTGTTTGGTGTTGTGAGGACAAAGTAATCTCTTTAAAAAGCTGTAAATTGTTTAATCAGACGGCCTTCAGTAAGGACATGCCTCCTTGGTTGTTTTACAATGGCGTCTCTCCCCAAAACCTGACTTATATCTCACATTTATTCGCTCACGGTATTACGATATGCCATAATAACATTACAATAATTAACTCGCCCGCCCCTCTTAAAATAAGCAACGGTGATCACTACGATTCCCTGGCGTTGCCTAATTACAATACCATATAGTAAGCCTTTGTTCATACCTGTAAAAGACTTCAATTGATATTTATATACACATTTAAGTTTTAAAAGTTGTAACACGTTTAATACTTAAATGTCTATATACTCAACCCTCAAACATGCCTAAGGTATTTACGAAAAAAATACGAAGTAAAATTTTCTTATATATAAATAAGTCACAACTTCAATTAAAATATTTACAAATATATCTCCAAGAAATTATCCCAAATATTGATACCCCTTTGAATTGATGCGTAAGAACAACTCTACCTACATGTAAAAAAAGATTATATATAATTCCGTCAGTACAGAGAAGTCCAATTAAGGTTTGTTTACCAGCACACGTAAATATATAAATAATCAATTACAATAGTTTCTATACTATACTATAGTAACTATACTAGCGGGCAATGTTCCTGAAACTTTAAATATAAAATAACTTTAAAAACTATGAGAATTCGTCAAAATCAGAAATCGCCAATTAATTCTGCCTATGCACACTCCTAGTTATAAGTTATAAAAGCAAGTTAACATAGTTCTATTCCCTGACTAACTATATCAGCGTGGAAATGTTTAATGAAACTTTTCAATATAAAAAATTTTAAGTACTGATTTCTAAAATCAACAAGAATTTTCTGCATTTAAGCGAGGTAATTAAATGTTTAAGACAACAGTCAACTTCTAATAAAATAAACAACTTACAGTTTTGATAAATGCAAACAATTAATGCGAGAGGTCAATTCTCGCGCGAGCACCTGCCGTTGTAATACTATAGAAAGAGATACACGGCACATACTTTCACCGACAGAGAAAAGTAGCGGGTCAAGGGAGCAGAGAGTATGGAACTTTATAGCCTTTTAGCCTTAGCTTCAACTCTAATCCAAAAGTAGAGGGTGGAACCGGTATCCAACCCCAAAAATGTGGAACAAGAATTCCATACAGGTGCGAATAAGACCTTTATTATAACTGGAGTTACTGAGCAGAAGAAAAAATTTCACGCAAATCTTGACAGGAATTAAATTTTTGAAGAGCCATTATTTTACAACCGACTTGTGATATGAGGTCTCCAAGAACAATTCACTATTTAATGTTTAGTCCATAGAATGTTATGTTGTTAGGGCTAAGACATTAGAGCATCAAAGGAGAATGGAAAGTTAGGAGGACTATTTTAGAGAGGAGATAGAAGAAGTGAAGGTTATTCAAAGAGTGAACCTTCGACAACGATTACGGATTACTCTCAATCTGAGAAATTCTGACCAAGTCGCAAGAATTGAATCAGAAAGCTGTAGACGAGAGGCAACTCTAGATTGCAACGAGGAGCACAATTAAAAATGAGGTGGAAGATAATGGAGAAGTTGAGCATCGGGCATAAGAGGAACAGGTTAGAAGTGCAGGCTAAGAATGGTCGTTGATGAAAAGTAGGGAAAAAGTTGGAGAATTAAACAGAACCCTGAGAAACACCCCAATTAATAGAAAAGCAGGAAGAGGTTGCTCCATCAACAGAACTGAAATGGAATGATCTGAAAGAAAACTAGACAAGAGTTAGCAAAGAGAAGGGAAATCCAAAGGAAGTAGCTTAGAGAGTAGCGACGCATGTCCTACCCTGTCAAAGCTTTAGATATGTCACAGTGCTTACCACACACCAGTTGATCTCGACGTCGAAAGCCAGTACAGGCGAATCTGAAAGATGGGAATGCAGATTCTATATGATCGAGAAAATGAGAGTTAAGAGGAGAATTTCAAAGACTTTAGATAGATCAATACATAAGTTAAGCAAGTTAGGTCGGATAGTTTGAGAGGATCAGAGCCTACCTTTTTTTTGGGATTGGCTGAATAAAAGCGCGCTTCCACTGATGAGGAAAAGTATTAGTATTTAAACATAGAGAGTAGAGTTGAACGAGGAACAGGCGCCAGCTCAAAAAGCACACTCCTCAAAACACGAGGAGAATGCCATTCTGGGCCACTGCCTTCGGAAGTTCATAGATCTCAGTATCCCATGTACTCGATCATGAGTAATGACAGTTAGAGACATTGGACACCTGAGAGATGAGCAGAGGAGGGGAAGACGAATCGTCCAGGGTGGAATTAGCATGAAAAAAGAAGACAGACGAGATTAGCCTTTCAGAAGGAGTATTAGCAACAGAACCGTCAGAACGGATAAGAGGGGGAAAGGCAGATTACAGAAGTTATTTGAGATGTTTTTGGCAAGATGGCTCAGAAATTTTTATCAGAAGGAGAACAAGAAGCGGGCATCACACTTCCGTTTTAGTGTGAAGAACCTTGGCCAGTTCGAATAATATCCCGCATCCGATTTCTGGGCAGAGCAAATTAGTTAGATAATAGGAGTCTCCTCTTAGATCTGATTTGCTATTAATGCGAGGCAGAAAAAAGTCGTTCAACTCTAGCTAGTTGGAGGTAGAGCAGTAGACCAGCCAATTGCAGCTTATTGTAACAATGTCTGGATAACTTCGATGTCTTCTTCTAAATTTAAGCTTCGACAGTATTCTTATATATTTTTTTTCAACTCTTTCAGTTAAATTAAAGAATCTTGTTTTTAAATTATGGCATATTGTTACAAGGATGGGAAGGACCTAGACTTTTTTTAACCAGGCTCAACGCTTTCGACTAACCTCTTCAATAGTAAAAAAAATTTTGAAGATTAATGGGGATAGTTGTAGTTTCATCACTGACATATGTTCAGATGTATCCTTTTCTTCTTGAACTTCCTGCAACCCTTTAATACAATGGCCACATTGCAAAGTGGCAGATTTAGCTTTTTGTTGTTGATTTTCAGTTAAGCTTACCCTTGTAGATAAGATCAATATAAATAGCAGCTAGTAGAATATCATAGTCAATGAGAGAAATTTCTCTTCTACCATGAGTCTTTTATTTCTTCACATCCTCCCTAGAATATAGAATGGTATAAAGTTGAGAGGTTACTTCATTAGATATTATAATCGCAGGATTTGAAAACATAAGGCTGAAGGTTAAAAAACTTCGAAATTTGCATTGATTGTGATGGGAAGATTCGAAAGTCAGAAACCTTTATGAAGTGTTTGAAGTCAACTCACAAGATTTCCACAACTTCTATACTTTGTCAGTTCAAAATTTCTTACTCCAACTCTACTTCTTGAAAGTTACCGACTCCGACCTCTTGAAAAATACCGACTCCGACTCCGACTACGACTCCTCCTTTTCAAAAAAATTTCCGACTCCGACACCACTCTCTTCAAAATTACCGACTCCAGACTCCGCGACTCCCGACTCCGACCTCCGACTCCGACTGCCGACTCCACTCCGAGCATCCACAACCCTGATGATCAGAATAAAAATATTTTCGATTGATGATTGTATATAGTATTACTGCGTAACCCCGAAGCATTAATGTACTCATAGCTTCCAAGATTCTTACTTAAACTAAGTTCAACAGTTCTTGTAAAATTGTAAATATTCTTAACACTTGAAGGGGAGTGCAGTCTTTTTTTGATTTTACAGTACTATAATTTTTTGGAATTGAAAAGGGTACAGTGCGTGGCTCAACAGTCCTACGTAATTACTTTACCACACACCACACATACACACACACACACACCACATATATATATATATATATATAATATATATTATACTATAATATATATATAGTATATAAGTATATATATAATAATATATATAAAATTATATATATATATATATATATCATTTATATATTAATAAATATATATATGAAATATATTATAATATAAAATATATATATATATATATATTATATAATATATAGTATATATATATAATATATATATATAATATATATCTTAATATTTATATATATATATATTACTTATATTATATATATCAGCTGGAGCCCCGCCTACTGGAAAATATATGTTTTTAGGGCTGAGCCGAGGGAACTGAGGGGGGACGAATCCCCCCCACTCCACCTAGACAAGAGATCCCGACAACTGATATCTATGCGTTCTACCTCCTTACGGTGTTCGTAAGTGTTTACAATCAATTTAAATCGACTTTACATATATAGTATATTACTAGCTATAGTTAATATTATATATATATATATATATATATATATATATATATATATATATATAATATTATTCCAAAACACTAACTGTACGCGAAAGAAGCGTGAGTCGGATCCGCATAATTTTTTGATCTTTCTCGAAAATTTCTACTGATCACGTTGATAATTATGCCTTATTATAATATATATTATATATTATATATATTATAATATATATATATATATATATAAATCATATATATATATATATATTAATATATATATTATATTATATATATTATAGTTATATTTATTTAGGATATTATATATATATATATTCACACTCATCACACTCCCTACAGAACACACACTATCAGAATCAACCTCCTAAGAGACCTATGTCCGCACATGGAGGTATCTGGTTCTGGAATGGCTTGGTTTCCAATAAAAGGCGAGCCCAGGCGCAAAATAAGTTATATATATATTATATATATATATATAGTATATATATATAATATATATATATATTATATATAATATATAATATATATATATTATATAATATATATATAATATATATATAGATATATATATATATATAATATATACAGGGTGTCTCACGAGGAACTCACATATTTCGTCCTGAAAAAAAATTTCTGTTCAAAAAATTCTAAGTCAGCAAAAGTTATGTTAAGTTAGTTTTTAAGAAAATGGTTAGTGCAAGCTTCGCATAGTTCCAGAAAAGTTGGCCACTAAAGAATTTTCTTTAAAAATTATATATTATATATCTATATATATTATATAGGTATATTATATTATATATATATATATATATATATATATAGATATTATATATAGTATATATAATATATAATAATATATATATATATATATAATAATATGTATGATTATATATATTATATATATATATAAATACCGTTACTATAGAATATATATATAATATAAAAATAATATATAATATATAATATAATAATAATATAATAAATATATATATATATACTAATAACTATATAATATATATATATTATATATTATATAATATTTAAATATATTCTGATATAATATTTTAAATATTATAGTATAACATATATATTATACATATATATATATAATATATATAATATTATATATATTATATATATATATATATATATATATTATATATATATATATATATATATATATTTTAAATTGTAAGTATATCGAAATATTCTTCTCCTTATCTTCATCGTTTTCCAGAATGGGTGTATCGACCTGTCAATGAGAACGAGCTCTGAGTATCTATTCTTACTTTTAAACTCCTTTTTTCTTCTTGGCCTTCCAAACCACAAGAATGAGTTATCAGTACAACCTACACAACCAAAGGCGTAGTTCTGAATTATTAATGAAATATAATTCCCAGGAAGGGTGTTCACCCTGTCATGGAAAGATCTCTAATACATCATTCTTTCCTTTAAAACTTCTTCAGTCAATCTTGTAATTTCCAACCAGATAGCTTGTCATGATACAGCTCATACCAAAAGACTAGTCTTTGAGTTAATTCAAGCAAAATATGAAGGGCCGGATTACTAGGCCTGTCGCACTCTTGAAGAATTCTCTCTTAGCTATAAGAAAGTAATTTCATCGATAGAGTCAACTGTATCGAGATATCCAAATTCATTTTAGCCAGAATTACGTTTTCAAAACTTTTATATTATTTAAAGATGCAAAAAAGAAATGTAGTTTGAAACATTTGTTACTTCTCCATCTCAGATTGTAATATGAAATAATTTAATTTAAATTTTTAAAATATTAAAATCTTGAATCGTAGGTCAAAAAATTTTCTTCAGTAGTTGTTTTTGCTGCAAACTCTCGACTAACAACCCATTTCAAAAACTTTTCCTTCCCGGAACCAATCTTGAATAATACTTTTGGTGCTTCTCTTTTTCATTTCCCTTCTGGTTTCAACGCGTCCGCTCTCGATCAAGGCCGATTACATTTGCTTTAAACATTCTGTTTTTACTAAAACTTTTATGCTTTTCATGTTTATAACGTAAAAAATTTACGTTTTTACATACCCTAAAGCAGTAAATCAGTAAATCAGTAAATCAGTAAATCTAACCCATAACCCACCCCCTCCTTCCAGCTGTGATCTATTGATCTATTGATCTATTGATCTATTGATCTATTGATCCAAGTCAAATTTTGTATAACATAACATAAAAATAAGTTCTTTGGATAAAATATTATTGTAAAATGTAAAAGTTTATTGACCCTAAAGCAGTAAATCGTAAATTAGTAAATCAAGCCCCCAACCCACCCTTCCCCTCCCCACCGTGATTTATTGATCTATTGATCTAATGATCTATTGATCTATAGATTCAAGGCACATTTCGAGTATCATCTTGGGTAAACGTAACTAAAAAAAAAGTTCTTTATATACTGACCAGCGAATATATGCTAACGTAAAAATGAATAAACTGCTAACATTAGCAAAGTTCCATACTTAACAACAGTAAGTAACTAACTTTGCATACAAAACATATGCCAAGCATATCTCTAACATATTAACTAAGAATAAATGCCGCGCGCGCACACACACACACACACACACACACACACACACACATACACACACGAATAAACTGCTAGCATTAACAAAGTTCCATACTTAACAACAGTAAATAACTAATATTTCATACATAACGTAACCTATTCACGCCTTGCGAAGCATATCTCTAACATATTAACTAAGAATAAATGACACACACATACACACACACACATACACACACGAATAAACTGCTAGCATTAACAAAGTTCCATACTTAACAACAGTAAATAACTAATATTTCATACAAAACGTAACCTATTCACGCTTTACCTAGCATATCTCTAACATATTAACTAAGAATAAATGACACACACATATATACACACAACATTACGCAATAGTAGCACCTGAAATATTTTTAGGCTTATCTCTTTTTAGACTCCTCCTCCTTTCAGAAAATATCAACACGATGTATGAAAATGTTTTTATGCTAAGGTTTAATAAAATAACTTTATTATTTACATTTTATTATTCAGAATATTTGTACATAGAAATATATTAAAACATTATACATTAAACATAGATAAATATTTATAATATATTAAATGGGAATTAATGTACCCTTATAACCATATGTTACCGAACAACATGAATTTTTCATAAAGATTCGCTTATCGGATGTGTGTTGGACCATTTTAGTACCAGCAACAATACTAACACCTCCATATTTCCTAGGATGAAAAGTTATAATAGGAACACTATAACATAACCCTCCACTGTTACTTCCGTGTAAATTAGCATTAGGATTCTGTGACTCGTCTATTCGTGCAGCTTTTATGTGAGGCAGGTCATCGTCTCGTACATCATCTTTATCAACATTATCAATTGTATTTCATTCATTGCCTTCACTGTAACATCATGGTTTTTGATATCATTATACAATGACTCGTTTTGACCTATGCTATTTTCAGAGCAACGAACAGACGTTAACCTTAACAATTTTTCAAAATTAATAGTATCCTTTGTATCTTTATTGATTGTAAGGTCTTTTGCTTTTACAATATATTTTATATTTCCATCTGCAGTTCATATTCTAACAGCATAAGACTTAGATCCAGTACACACAAAGAAATCACCGTATGCCTCAAACCGTAATCTGCTATTTCATCTGTTAGTTTCACCTAAAAAGTTTCCTAGTTCAGGAACTTCATCGTTTCTCTAGCGCACAAAATACAAGAGTCTGTATCACAGTACAATGCCCTATGTTTGACTTTGTTAATTAGCTCGTATAATTTTATACGTGCATAGCAGTCGGTAAAACGATGCGATAGGAGTTTGTTGCAGTTGACGTAACGTTCCGGCTTAGTGCATTTGTTTGACCAAACTGTACAACCATATTACTGCCCTATTGGGAATAACGCTAGGGACTCAATGATCACACCTGGATTGATTAGGTTCCCATACTTGTTTATCACTAGTACATACTACATCTTCTCTTGTAGGCGTATTCTGTGCAAATTTACCCCAAAGAGAATTGAGACATAATTTTGCAATGAATCGCATCCCAGGGTTTTTCTTGATATTGTTAATATCCAGTTCGACACCTTCCTTTTCTTTGAAAAGACGGACAAACTCTAAGTTTTTCCTCGAAATCAGGATCGTCTTCGTGAATATTATTTGGTGGTTCTTAAGCCTCTGTCTTTATTTTTAAGAAGTGGTTCACATATTCCTCAAATAAAAACTCCTCTTTAAACGACCAAATCTCAAATATTTTAATTATTTCATACCCCATCTCTAATGCTAACTGAATTTCTGGTGTTGTGTATACACCTTCATTAGCACGTTCATTCTTATCATGATTGCATTTCGCACAATTTTCTTTGAATTCTTTTTACCTTTATTACGTTGAAAATATTAATTTATTTTTGGCCCGGTTTAGCGGGGACGGGGATGTATAAGCTTGAGAGGAAGAATCTTTACTGTACAGCATGAAATATTTGTCAATTGATACCATTTCTATAATGATTCAATGTCGTACTTGATCACCTATTAGTTTTTTCAGGCGGGCTACAGGTACTTTATTCTTCTGACATATTCTTATAAATTGATGTATAGTCTAAATACATGATCTTCATAGTCCTTTAGTTGGAGAGGTAGTTAGTAATGGTACGAATGGTTCAGTACGTCCTCCAAAAAATGAATTGTCTATTATGAGTCGTTGCTAAAAACTTCATTGCATTCAGACGTTGAATAGTCGCTAATGTATGTTTTCATCTGATTATTGATCAGGATCATTAGAATGATTAGGGTGCTTTTGTTACCTTCCTCACATTCCCACACGTACTACATTAAAACCGGCTTCTTTATAACTATCTTCTTTCATGGCGAGATTGTAAAGGTCAACAGCCGATATGCTATGCAGCGTACCTTTTCCTATTACAGTCTTTATATCCATGCCATGCACAGCTATGTATAGGAAAGCAGGTTTCCAAAACATGTTCAATAACGAATCCGTCAGGATACAACCATTTGTTCTAAATTTTGAACCCTTTCTCTCCACCGTTGCGTGCGTTGCCCCTTATGTTATATTTTCACATTTTTCCTGATACACAAGCCAGCGAATTAGCTTTCAAACAGTGAAAGCGTTTAGGGTTCTCCGACCTAGAATAATGTAATTTTTTCTGGGCATAAACACATTTTCTATAAAGCTGTAAGCATAAAGATGAAAATTATTGTTGTATATCTGAACAATCTAATATCAAATTCTTAATGAAACTTGTTTCCTGAACTTCTCAAAACATTTTCTTAGTATATACTAAATAAGCATACTAACTATTCCATTCTTCAATAATATTGTATTCTTTACCTATAGACTTATTATAGTACTCTTCAAATTCTTGTAATATTATTATTGTTGACATATTTTTCTATTTCGAAGAATTTCTTATCAGGGATTGATCCTTTATAATTCTAGGTTTCTTCATTTAAAAATGTATAGGGAAAGAAACCCTTGGAATTGTCTTTTTCACTGCACACCCATGCAATTAGGCATTGCTTCTTTTCAGAGAACAGCGGTTGTGAAAGAACGATCCCTTGAAGACTATGATTTCATTCGGACCAATTGAAATATTATTGCCTCTTTTTATAGGACTGCGGCTGATAGATTTTGAACTTGGGTGTGACAATTTTATGCATGTAACACATTGCATGATCAAATTTCGCACCTATGTGCAGCAACAACTACTTTCGACTTAGGGTTCTTCTCTGGAGAAAACTCCACAGGAGTCTTATAAATTGATTTACATGCGTTTTTTCGGCATGATATTTAAATGTTTTGTTCCTGTAGTATCCGAGGCACGAAGATCACCTTCCTTATCTGTACTCACGTCACATAGGGTCTGGCATACCAGTAAATTAAGACGGGCAATTCTTTATTCTTCCTTTATCATCATAGCCTTTATCTTCCTGGTTACGTCTCCGATATCATAGTAACATTGTAGAACCACGGATAGTATCTTTTCTTCCTTAATTTTTCTTTTCATGTTACTTAGTACTGATGCTCATCTTCTCTAGGCTAGTATAATGTACTTGCATGTTTGCAATAAGCATTTTGTTCAATCTCCGCCCACCAAAAATGTTTGAAACTACCGTTAGCGATCACATCCTTTATTTGCTCTCCAAGAAGAGTTACAAATCTTAATTTTTATTGCACGTTATATTATCCAGGAGGTCATTTTTTAAACAGGCTGCATTAAAGAAAATTCTCACGATTTACATTTCACGTGCATCATGGAATATACCTTCGAGATCGAATGAACCTTGACACTATCGTCTATACACGTCTAATTCACTAATTGTTAAATCTTAATTTATGTAGCGATATTCACTGTGAAAGTGTAACAATTGGGCAAAAGATACTGTTCATATATGCCTTGTGTTTTTTGTTATTCTCAAAACATAGCTTTAACTTGATCTCTTGTTATGGCATGTACATGATTAACTACCATCATGGCCTATAATGTTATTAAAGTGTCATCTCTCTTTCTTCATTTTCGTATGTATTTATAATATTATTTACTCCTTTACCTTGCCGGAGTGGCCAAATTACTACGTGGAGTGAGCGTCATTTTTCTATCATTTTTTATTTTTTCAAATTTTATTTAGTATGTAAGTATTTTATATTCCATACTTCATTTTTTATCTAATCTTCATCCTGCTTTCCAATTTTTATAGCTAATTAATACCTCTTAGCTCTACTTTCACTTAGTTATTTTCTCGGCAATATATAACAAGCGAGCTTTGAAAGTTCAGCATCCTACATCTCCGTTCCTCTTAGTGGAGAGCGTTGTGGACGTGAAGTTGTAACTATTTTTACAATTAGAGTGATTTTGTTGAAGTGGCGTTTTATGCTTCATTTTTACATTTATTACCTTCTTATAATTCTATTCGATAATCCACATTAGTCTATTACCTTGTGAGGAGATTTGTAAAGTGGCGCTTCGGCACCGGACTGGAATTGAACCCTTCCAGTCGTGCTCTTATCATTTCAATCACATATCGAAATATCCAACAATAGACATGACTTCGAAAAGGAAATTCCAAATCTGTAATCTACGAAGAAGCAAAACCTTTTCAATATATCTTACTATTAATCTATAAGGACAGTGGGTGGCAATTGTACACTCGGGTGGGTCCTTTTCGTTTTAGCGATTTTTAGTTTAAATTATTCTCTTTTACGTGGCCACAGTTGGCGAGAAGAGGTACCTACAAACTTACTCAATACGCCCAACATATCATTTCTCGGAATAGCCAAATCGATTAGTCAAAAAATATTCCTTAATTTTAATTTTTTT
>JABUQX010053764.1:0-48483 GCA_015478945.1 Trachelipus rathkii | reverse complement strand
TCATTCCGCTACGCTGAAGCCTTTCAAAAACTGAGAACTGACACAAGCCTACCAGACTTTTCAACAGCGGAAAGGGAAGATCGTACCTACAACCGTCTTTTTACACTTGCAGCAGTATCAAATGCACTGGCAGAGCAAGACGGTGCTTCTTGTGTCCAACATGATTCGTAATCATCCGCTCGTCATATACATCCCTCAGCATCAGCATTTTTGGATCTGTATAACAGAATCTGATCGAATCATTTTTTTCCATCTAATTGGACTACAGCTATTGTACTTCCTATCCCCAAACCATTGAAGGATCCGAAGATGGCGGATAACAAAGACCAATTCACTGACCTGTCATACTTGCAAATTAATGGGGAAAATGGTTTCAGGCCGCTTTCTCCCTGTTCTGAGAGTCCCAAGGCTTTTTCAAACTTCCAGTTGGGTTTCCGCAAAAAAATCGTTCGACCGGCTGACCCTTGTTAAAACTGAACCATGACATCCGGGAAGCCCTCTCAACTGGTGGGATGGTTCTTGGTGTCATTTTTGATCTTGAAAAAGCTTATGACACAACGTAGAGAAATGGCATCCTCCTTAAACTCCATTCGCTCGGTTTTCGCGGACAACTCCCTCTTTTCATTAAATGTCTTTTGTCAAACAGATCCATGCAAGTTCGGTGCTCCTCTATTATGTCACGCCACTTTACTCTGGGAAGGCGTTTCGCAGAGTAGTGTTCTAAGTGTCTTACTATTTGCTCTCGGATTTAATGATATTGTTACTCTATTCCAGCGACTGTCAATTTTTCTTATATGTCGTGACTTAGCGATTATACATAAGCCGGTTTTGCCAGGCGCTCCTTTCTCTACGGCAACTTCAACTAGCTATTGAAAATATTTCACAGTGGGCTAGCTTCCACCTGGCTTCCATTTTTCTCCCACAAAACTCAGCAGTGCTTTTTAAGAAAAAAGGTTAATTCGAAGAATCTTGCCACCTTCTTCCAGGCGAACCTAAACCTTATATGTTCGCCCCATTTCCTGTTAACTTCACAGGTCAAATTTTAGGGCTCATCCTAGATGACCACTTAACATAAACACCCCATATTAAAACCTAAAAACAAACTTGTCATCGCACCCTTGACCTGGTACGTCGGTTCATTCGCCTCAAAATCTTGGGGTGCTGATCGCAAATCCCTTTTACGTCTTTACGTAGCGCCTAATCCGATCGAAACTGGATTATGGCTGTGCGGTATATGGTGCCTCCACAAAACTACTACACCTGTTAGATCCCATCCAAAACGAAGCGATCCGTATCTCCACTGGAGGCTTTTCGATCTTCCCCCCAGGTGAGCCTTGAAGTTGAATCAATGTGATGCCACTCTCTCTTCGAGAGAATACATCATATGTACAAAGTTATCTTCGTTTCAAACCCCAATACGTCTGCCCTGCTCTGACACCGATCTTGCAGGAGGTACCAGAATCCTAATTACTGGCCATTTGCAAAGACGGTTTCATTTAACAAAATCTTTCATTTCTCAACATCCCTTTTCAAAAGGTGCTGCCCTTTCTCTTTTGACGAAGGCTACACACCTTGGCTATTCCCCTTTCCTACCATTTGCTTGGCTCTGACATCTCTCTCCAAATCTTGCCCGTCCTGCTGCCCTGTTAAAAGCATCATTTCTGTCTCATGTCCGCAGTTTACGATGAATTTACTCCAGTGGTTACTGACGGCCCTAAACAGGGGACAGTGTGGGCGCTTTCTGCTGTCTTTCTGACCGCAACCTCCCGTTACCCTCCCCCTTATGCTTCAATTTTTACAGCAGAGTTACCGGCTATAATGATTGCCCTTTTCCGAATTCTAATCCTTAACCAAGATCACTCATATGTCGTATCAGATTCGCTTAGCGCGCTACAAGCGCTTAAAAACCCCTTATTCTAAAAACGCAATGGTATCAGTGTTCAACAATTTCTTCGACTTCTTCCAGTCCCCGTAAAAAAAATTATTTTATTTGCAATGCACCTCATGAAGGGGTGACTGCAATGAAATCCTGACAGAGAGGCCAAAATGGCCGCCTCCTCTTCTCCGCAGTTTGTTCCAGGTACCTCCGGATGCCATTCGACAAGTGCCGCCTCCCATCAACTGATTACTATCCTGCTCTCCACGGGGCTTTCGATCTTGTTGGCAAGAGTGCTGGACGAGTGATCGGCGGGAAGGAAACTCAGAAACATAAGCCGAATATTGTGAGTGGTCTTCCTCCACAGACGAAAGCGCTTACATGAGGTGATTCTTGGCAGGCCTCCGTATTGGCCACACTTAATATTCACTCACAGTCACTAATATGTGCACGGGATCCTATTCCCATCTTGCAAATACTGCCTTCGCCATACCCCGCCAATCTGTTTATCATATCTTCATTGATTGCTCCTCAATCTGGACCCTATTCGCTGTCGTTATTTTCCCACTTATGATCCATAACACCTTTCTAAAAGGTTAACTCAATCTTATCTGAATCTCCCCACTTTAGCAGTAACTAACACACATTCTTCAAGAAGTGATATTCTTTATAGCATTTGATTTGTTATGTAATGCTTAAGACTATTAACAACACCAAGGATAAATTTTATTTATAGTTTTTATTATTTTGACTGACTGAATATTTATTTCACCAATCAATTCTTTCTTTGAACATTTGAAACACATATATGACAGGGCCCCTTGCATGGTGCCGTCAGTTCCAGTCCTGATGTGCCAACATCAGTGTGAGGCGTGGTGGTCCTCTACACTAACTCAAAAAAAAAAAAAATAATCATATATAATAATATATATATATATATTATATATATATATATATATATATATAATATATATATATAATATTAAACGCCTCGTGGCGCAGGAGGTGGAGCTCCGTCTCTCATACGAGAGGACGCTTTGGTTCAACCTCCGCGTAGCAGTTGAGTTTTATCTTACCTGGGGGCAAGAATTTAAAACTCGACTGCAAACACGTTGGTGGCGCATGGTTTGGGAAAGCCGGCCTTAAAGTTCGATTCCTGTGGTCCCCCCGTGTTACCCCCTGCAAAGGGGATAAAAGCACGTTAAAAGGTAGTTTATATATATATTATATATATATAATATATAGTATATAATATAATATATATATATATATTATATATATATATAATATATTATATATATATATAATATATATATTATATATATATATTATATATATATATATATATATATATAATATATTGTGTGTGTTTGTGTGCTATTCTGAAATTTTTCTATAAAAGTTTTTTGTGAATTGATATAAGTTTGAAATTAATTGTGAGCTCAATTTTTGTTCGTTTGTTCTACACTAATAAGTTATTGATTATTCCTCTGTTGGGAAATGGGGAAATTTATTCATGGTTAAAAAAAAATATTTTTAATTTTTAATTTTTATTTAAGAAGATTTGTGCAAATTTAGTTGAATTTTCTTTTACATATAAATAATTTTATTTTTGGTTTGAACAGGCCCGCATTAGTGATGCAGCTCAAGGAGAAAAATGTTCCAAAGCGAAAAGGACTTTCAAAAGATTACCGGAAATGTCACTTGTGAAAATAAGGTATTTAGCAAAAAGAATTGTCAAAATGTCTGTTGCAAATATTGTAATTTAAACTTTAAAAGTAATGAAGAGTTGAAAAGTCATCTGAATTTGCATAAAAGAAAGTTTAAATGTGCCCATTGTAATTATGAAAACAATCGTAAATCAAGCTTAAACTCTCATCTGCTAACTCACAGCAGTATTAAATTATTTAAATGTTCTAAGTGCTGCTATGAGTGTAATGAGAAAGGAAGCTTAAAGAGACACATGCTTACGCATCAAAATATAAAATTATTTAAATGTTCTGAGTGTGACTATGAGTGTAATCAGAAAGGACACTTAAAATCGCACATGCTTACGCATCAAAATATAAAATTATTTAAATGTACTGAGTGTGACTATGAGTGTAATCTCAAAGGAAGCTTAAAAAGACACATGCTTACGCATCAAAGTATAAAATTATTTAAATGTTCTAAGTGTGACTATGAATGTAATCAGAAAGGAAACTTAAAGAAACACATGCTTACGCATCAAAAAAATAGATTTTGTAAAAGAAGGAATGAGACAATGGCAGGTCAATTTAAAACAAATATGAAAGGGGCCTGATTGAAGTTGAAAAAATCGATATAAAAAGAGGTATCTTCCAGGGGGGTTCGTTATCTCCACTGCTCTTCATTTTGGCCATTAACCCTTTAAGTAATATAATAAATAAATTACACAATGTATATAGAATCAACGCACGTAACGAGAAATCAAGCAGAGTAATTTCATACCTTTTTTTTTATATGGATGACCTAAAATTATATGCCCCAAACAGACAAGAAACAATCAAGCAGGTGGAGGTAGTGAAGAAGTTCTCCGAAGATATATGTATGGAGTTTGGTCTAGATAAATGTGCTTTCCTTACACTCAGGAATGGGAGAAGAACGGAGAATGAAAACATCACGATTGACGATACCATCATAAGGCAATTGGAGCAAGAAAATACTTATAAATATCTAGGAGTGGAGGAGTCGGAGAAGGTGGAACTGGAAAGAGAATATTTAAAAAGAACCAAAGCAATATTGAAATCGGAATTGAGTGCTAGGAATAAAATAGAGGACATCAGCTGTACCTGTCATCCTGTAGGGTTGTGGAGTGATAGACTGATTCCAGGACCTTAACAAGATTGATATTTTAAAAGAGAGAAATTCTAAATGCCCACAATAAGGGACAGATTTTGTCTAGAATGTACACAGAACGTAGAGAAGGAGGCATGGGGTTGGTGGTAATAGATTACTTATACAAAAGAGAAATAATTGGGTTGGGCCTATACCTGGAAAGCGCAGAAAACAAATTCCTCCAGTGGGTGTATCAACATGAAAGTGGGAAGCCAACAACAACAACTCTAATTAAAAAGAAAACGAACTACATGAATGCTAACAACATTAGAGTGGAACAAGATCAAAGGTGGGAAGAAAACACGCAAAAGTAAAAGACAAAAATATTAAAAGACAAATTTGAAGCAGAGAAGAAGAAGAAACATATAAACCAGTGGAGGCAATAAGCAATGGCAAAAGAATGCAAGAAAATCATAGACGAAAGTTATATGGATAAGGAAAAATCAGTGGAAATATTCACGAGGGGACGATTACAAGCAGAAGAAGAAAGGGATTATGGCCGCTCAAGACCGCACAATCGGAACAAGATGCATAGGATACTCTAGAGATCAAGAACATCAAACGACAAAATATTTATTTCAGCTTAAAGACACAGAATCTGTCCCTCACATTCTAGCAGGATGTCAGACTCTGCTAAACAGACATCTATATACTGAAAGGCATAACACCATCTGCAGATTGATTCATTTTAAATTGTACCAAAATTATAACATCAGACGGAACCGGCCAACTATTGGAAACACAATCCCCGGAAATAGAAGAAAACGAAGAGGTGCTGTTACTCTATGATTCCGTTATCCCAACGGATGTAGCAGTCACCCACAATAGACCGGACATCGTAGTCAAGGATAAGAGGGATCAGAAGTGTTGCATAATGGAAGTTTGAGTCCTCCCAAATGATAACAACGTGGTGGCATATGAAAAGGAAAAGGAAATCAAATATCAAAGACTCAAACACTAAATTAGAAGAATGTAGAACACCAATGACATCGTGGTGATTCCCATAGTAGTTGGAAGTTTGGAGCGCTGGGTGTAATAAAGAAGAGTCTTGTGAAACATCTGGAGAAGCTTCAAGTATCAGTCAACACAGTGGAGCTGAGCTTAATGATTGTAGGAAAAGGCATTGCAATTTTACGACTTGAGTTGGGATTTGGGTAAAAAAAAAAAAATTTGGAATGTCCTTATGGTGAAGGTTTGACCACGGACACCTAAGATATATAGATCTATTAAAAACCCCTAGAAAGGGAGGAAAAAATTAGTTAAATGTTCTGAGTGTGGCTATAAGTGTAATGAGAAAGGAAACAAATTAAAAAGACACGTGCTTACGCATCAAAACATACCCCCCCGCAGTTGTCGTTTGTGGGGGGAGGGGGCTCTATGGGACACTGTTGGGCGGGATATACTGCTCTTCAGTGCCGTTGAACGAAGAAACAACAAATTGAAAACAACCAGACCCTCCATTAAGTGAACTGTCAGGTGGGTGAAATACTTACCACTATCTACTGGATCCATCCATCATCAATAAAAATCTTACACCTCGAATTTTTCGAGTGAAATAGTACAATAGTCTGGAGAAGAGACCAACAGCTCCATTTCATGGTGCATTGGGGCGGTGTGGTGGGATTTTCCATTTTTCAGAAGCGGATGCTTCTCACCCTTCCCTGGGTTATCGGATGTTCCTCTTCCGCGCATCTACCTCTCCCCGAAATCAATCTCTTCTGTCTTTCATTACTAGTTCCCCTAGTAATGAAAGTTCGATTCCTCGTACGTCTAACCGATTCGCTTACGCTGTTGGGCTGGTTTAAAACAAGACCAGTTCCGACGGGGCGGCGTCTCGGCGAGGAATCCAAACAGCTCGGGGTGACTGGGTAGTGATGAGCGAAGTGAGAATTCGGGTGACGCGTGCGTGGATGGCGAGTTGTCCCTGCCTTGGAGGGAATCCATGTAGACTCCACGGAAAATTTGGGGTGCCATTCTAGGCGCTTCGGGCCCAGGTTCAGGGGTGCTGGGGGTAAACAGAAAATCCTTCATCCTTAGGTCAAAGGCTTAGACCCGGAGGAGGGATACATACCTCCCTTCAAGGAGAGAAATTAAAAAAAAAATTATTTAAATGTTCTGGGTGAAGCTATGAGTGTAATTACAAAGGAAACTTAAAAAAACATCCTTACGCATCAGTAAAACCGTAACAATATTGATTTTAGAGATGGGCCAATACCTAGAAAGCGCAGAAAACAAATTCCTCGAGCGAGTGTTTGAACACGAAAGTGGCAAGCCAACAACAACTTCGCTAATTAAAAAGAAAACGGATTACATGAATATAAACAACATTAGAGTGGAACAAGGCCAAAGGTGGGAAGAAAAAACGTAAAAGGAGAAGACTAGAATATTAAAAGATAAATTTGAGGCAGAGAAGAAGAAAAAACATGTAAACCAATGGAGACAACAAGCAATGGCAAAGCAATGCAAGAAAATCATAGATGAAAGTTATATGGATAAGGAAAAATCAGTGGAGATACTCCCGAGGGGACGATTGCAAGCAGAAGAGAAAGAGTGTATAGCTGGTTCAAGATAGAACAATTAGGAAAAGATGGCATCGAAAGCATATAGAAAGAGAAAAACATCAGCGGACAAATGTAGAGTGTGCGACCAAGACACAGAATCAGTCCCTCACATTCTAGCAGGATGTCAGACTCTGCTAATCAGAAAACTATACACTGAAAGGCATAACACCATCTGCAAGTTGATCCATTTTAAATTGTGCCAAAAGTATAACATCAGGACAGAAGCGGTAAACTATTGGAAACACAACCCCCCAGAAATGGAAGAAAATGAAGAGGTGCTGCTACTCTATGATTCAAATTTGGCAGAAGAAGAAAGAGCGATTATGGCCGCTCTAGACCGAACAATCAGAACAAAATGGCATAGAAAACATATAGAAAAGGAGAACATCAGCGACAAATGTTGTGTGTGTGATCACCAGAACACGGAATCTGTTCCTCACATTTTAGCAAGATGTCAGACTCTGCTAACCAGACATCTATACTGAAAGGCATAACACTATCTGCAGATTAATTGCTATTAAATTGTTCCTAAAGTATAACAACAGGATGGAAGCGGCCAACTACTGGAAGCACAATCCCCCAGAAGTGGAAGAAAACGAAGAGGTGCTGTTACTTTATGATTAAAGTAACAGCACCTTTTCGTTTTCTTCTACTTCTGTGGGATTGTTAAGAAAACTAAGAGATGCTGTTACTTTGATTCCGCTGTCCCAACGGATGTAACAGTGACCCACAATAGACCGGGACATCGTAGTTAAGGATAAGAGGGAGCATATGTGCTATATAATAGAGGTGGGAGTCCCAAATGATGATAACGTGGTGGCATATGAAAAGGAAATAAAATATCAAAGGTTCAGACACGAAATTAGAAGAATGTGGAACACCAATGACATCGTGGTGATTTCCATAGTAGTTGAAATGCTGGGTGTAATAAAGAAGAGTCTTGTGAAATATCTGGAGAAGCTCCCTGTATCAGTCAACACATTAGAACTGAGCTTAATGATTGTAAAAAAGAGCATTACAATTTTAGGACTTATGTTGGGGTGTCGTTAGATAAAATTGAAATATCCTTATGGTCAAGGTTTGACCACGGACACCTAAGATCTATAGATCTATTATTAACCCCTTAAAATATATATATATATATATATATATATATATGATATATATTTATATATATATAATATAATATATTATATATATATTAGATATATATACTATTATTAATATATATATATATATATTTATATATATTATATATATTTATATATATATATATATATATATTTTTTTTTTTTTTTTTTTTATCAAAGTTACAAAACTGGTATAACCATGATGGAGAAAGTAAATGAAAATAATTAACGAGGGATCGGAGCCCCCAGCGACGGCCCCTGCCTACCACCGGAGAGATATGAGGGGGGACGGAGACTTGTGTGCATCACACGATCTCTCCTACCAAAAGCTAGGAACACAAAATGTCCACACAAGAACCAAACCCAGAAGGACTCGTCATTCACAAGATGTGTTGTTTGACTCGCCTGAGACAGGCCCCAGTACTCCTGAAGAAGACCAGAACCACAGATACTATACCCTTAATAAAAGGGGAGCAGAAAGAATGGACTGGTCAGTGAAGAAAAAAACGTGAGATTTATTGGTGTTCCTTTTATTCAAGGCACAATAAATACCTCGAGAGGCATTCTTGGAAGAGAATGAGAGAAATGTTGTTAGAGATTGGTAAGACTGACAGGAGCAAAATAGAGAAATACCCGGACACTAGGTTTAACAGCATGGCAACAAATGTAAGATTAGGCAAGACCCAAATAACAAAAACTGAACTTGAAATTATTGGAAAGGAAGTTGATGAATTTTTAAATCATCATGAAAATGAAGAAAAAGACCAAAATGAAATCCAGGGTGAGAGGTAGAGCTGGAACTTTGAAGCGTACGAGTACCTTATGGAAAGCTACTACATTGGCGGATTCATTCTACTTTAAAAAGTAAAGAGTGAATTCTGGAAATACGTGGTGGAAAATAAGAATTAAATGCAAATAATTTAATTAATTTAATTTAATTAATTTAATTTAATTTAATTAATTTAATTAATAATTTAATTAAGTAATAATTTACTCAATTATATTAAAGAAAGAAAGGGAGGTGGGGCTAGAATGAAAAAACGACAAAAATCCTTTTTGAGGAATGTAAAAATAATTAAAGAGAAAGCTTCAAGAATTGTGAAGAATAAACTAGAATTGAGTTCAGAACTAGTTCAAGAAAGTAAAAGTACTAAAACAAACTTGTATAAAAGAACAAAACGAGTTCAAGGGAAAAGGGATGCACAGGCGGGGGAGGGCTTGAGATCACATTGTGAAAAAGATATTGAGGACTACCATAGATTACAAACATCGAATGAAGATGAAATAGAACATAGGATAGAATTAAGTACGGAATTGAAGAAAAAAATCTGAGAAAAGAGGCACAAAAGGACAAAGCAAAGAAAACCTCAATCAGATGATGATGAAAACTTACAGGGTGGATGAATTGTGGGTCACACTCGATTACAATCAACTAGTGAGGAAAAAGTAGAGATAGATATTAAACATTGTTCCTCACCATTGGTAGGGGCGGAACAGATAATGATGATAAAGAGTCAGATTATGAGATGAACTTCAGCTGGTATCAGGAACAAGGGAGAGATATGAACGAAAGAACCATTAATGATGTGCAACCACTAATTGGTGACACCAGAGAAGAAAATACAATTGATGAAGAATTGTTGAACAAAATAGCTAATTACCGGGAAGAGGATAGGGTGCCAATATATAGAAGGAAAAGACTGTCATCAGCGAGGATCAGATTGAACAAATTGAAAACTAAGTTGATAATATAGTGAAACCACTCATAATACTTCCAAATTGTAGTCTGACCGAGCTGAACAGACTTTATTATGTTACATCAAGAGCAGTAGCAACAATGGGTAGATGAAGTTTATTGAAGATAAAAAAATAATCAAATTAAAGAGGAAGAATAAGAATGCGACCTGGAAAGGGGGCCTTTTAGGACTTCAAATTGAAATAAATTACTCTTTCGAAAAGGGAAATTGACAATGCTCACAATGCTACAGAAAAGAGAAATAATAGTTGAAGCAACGAAAGAGAAAAGCAAACAAAATAAGTTTAGTGTAGAAAATCAAATTGGGATAAATTAAAACACGCTCTCGCAAGAAGAAAACTAACTTTATCAGCAGAAGGAAAGAAATTGAAAAGGTACGAAATGCTTGAAAAAGGAAAAAAAGAAAGCGAACTGTTCAGAGAAGGTCTAGGTAAATTTTATAGAGTTACGAAATACTAAGATAACAGTTAATGATGTACCGCAATTAGAGTTCGAAAGATTTTGGGGAAATATATATATGAGAACAATGTGTCTCATAATGTAGGTGTTCAATGGTTGAGAAATATTAAAAGTAGCCCAGAAATAACATCTATTAGAAATATGGACTATCAGAAAATTGATATCAAAGAAGTAAAGGATATAATCAAGAAAACTAATAATTGGAAGGCACCTGGAATGGTCAAGGTTCAGAACAATTGGCTAAAAAAGCTAACATCATTAATCAAGCCTCTAACAGAATGCTTAAACAACATAATGGATGGAAGAGTAGACATTCCGCAGTTGTTCATAACAAGTGAAACTACCCTTATTCAAAAAATTGAAGAAACCAAAGATCCTAGTAAGTATAGACCTATAACATGCCTTCCTACAATTAAAAAGTGTTAACAAGAGTTCTAATACAACTTATAAACTGCTAACAGGAGTTCTAATCCAATAGTTATAAATATATAGAAACTAACATCATTAGCGAAGAGCAAAAGGGATGTAGTAGACATACCTATGATACAAAAGAACTACAGATAAATAAAATAATAGAAAATATTTGGAAAGGACAAAAGAATCTATGCATGATGTGGATTGACTACAGAAAAGCTTATGATATCATATTCATGACTGAAGGAAATAATGAACATTTACAAGTTGAAGGGAAATCAAAAGATTCATGGAGAGGGTAATAGAATTGGGGAAAATTAAAGTTGCCACACGGGAAAGGAATTATGAATATTAAAAATGTATAATTGAAAAGTGGGATTTTTCAAGGGAACTTTGTGTCCCCTCTATTGTTTGTTTATAGCCCTTAACCCCTGAGCACCCTGAATAACAGGTCAAAAGAGGTGTTTAAAAAAAATAATTTGTAAGAGAATCTCGCATCTCTCCTGCATAGATGTTATAAAGTTGTATGAGCCAAGTAGATGAGAGGCAGAAAGACAGATAAAGGTGGTTAATGATTTTTCATTGGACATTAGAATGGATTTTGGATTAGGAAAATGAGCATTCCTAGTTCTGAGCAAAGGTAGAAGGATACATACCGAAAACAGGAAAGAACTTCGAAATACCTTGGAGTGGAGGAATCAGACAGAAATGAAAACGCAATTACGAAAGAGAGAATAAAAAAGTAATATATTTGAAGAGTTAAGAAGATTCTAAAAAACAAAATTAAAACCAAAAAATAAAATAGAAGCAATCAAAGTAATAGCAATGCCAGTAATGAGATACACTTTTGGAATCATGGACTGGTATCAGTATGAAATAAATACTCTAGATACAATAACAAGGAAACTCCTCCACGCGCACAAAATAATTTATAAGAATCAGTGCACAGCTTGTATATACATACATCGAGACAAAGGAGGTATGGAGATGTTTCACCATGACAGGACTCATAAGAATGAAAGAGTGGGATTTGCAGAATAAATTGGAAAAGGAACTAAATTCATTGGATGGTTAAAAGAACATGAAGAATTTAAGGGAGGAACAACTTCAATAACAAAAAAAGACAAATGATTACCTCCAAGATTTGACATTAATTTAAGAACACAATGGATGGAATGAGAAAAACTTTAAAGAAAGAACTAAAATTTTAAAGGAAACTTAAAAAAAGCTAGAAAGTAAACCAATGTTACAGAATGGGAAGAACAGACATGCCCAACATTTTGAAAAAAGTACTACTTAATAAAGGTTTTGTCAACAAAGAAAAGCCGATTAAAACGATTTAAAAGAGATTTTAATGCAATATGTATGGGGGAATTCGCAGAGACTGTACCCCATATATTGTTCGGATGTGAGACAATGCTACGTATGGGGCTATATACAGAAAGACACATTTCCATATGCAAGCTTATTCATTATAGGCTCAGCAAATTATATAGTGTTGATACCCCTTACGATCACTGGAACTACATTCCCCCTGCAATAGTTGATAATGATCATGTTCAAATTCTGTATGATTTTGGTATACCCACCGACATATTTGTGCCAAATAATAGACAGGACATTGATCTAATCAACAAACCAACAAGAAAATGCCAATTATTGGAGATCGGAGTCCCATATGATGGAAAAGTAGCCCTATATGAAACAGAAAAAGAAATAAAGTACCAGAGACTATGATACACCATCAGGAGGATGCGGGAGATGGATGAGGTAGGGCCGGTGGTGGTGAGATCTCTTGGAATAGTCAAACATCACTGGTAACCTACCTGGAAAAGATTCCTGTAAAGATTGGAACAGAGGAAGTGGCTATGGAGGCCACCTAAGGAAGAGGCTAATCTTGGGGAGCTGAATATGTGGTGCTATGCCTTGACCCAAGGTTTGGGGACGGTGTAACACCGAGAATATTCTCGAGAGGTGTTAAAAAAATGAAAGTTCTGGTGCCTGCCCTTCCTCATTGGGAGAGAGAAGTGAGGGGGGACGGAGCTCGGATGAGCGCATCAACCTATTTCTCGAAAACGGAAGTCAAACCAAAAAAGGTTTGAGAGAAACTAAGACCCAAGCTCGACTTCTTCTAGATGAATCTTCAGATAAGTCTTCGACAATTCCCGATTCATCGGAACACCAATCGGACAACAAAAAGCATGACCCATACAATCGTAGAGGTGCATTAAGAATTTCTTATATGGTGGAAGAATAGTTGAAAATATTTTGGTGTGTCACATACAGCAGACAAAGGCATTTCCAAAAAAAAGACACAAGCAGGAGAGCAAGAAATATGTTCAAAAAAGAAACCTCATAGATCTAGAAAAACTTCAGAAAATATATAGAAGGAAAAGACTGTCATCAGCGTGGATCAGATTGAAAAAGTAGATGAATATGTGAAAGCAATAGATGATTGGGAAAGAGAAGAGGAACTGTGTTTAGCAGAGAGGTGGACTTGGACCTCAGAGAAAAACGATTGTCTAATGTGCTATTATGTTGGAAAACTTCTACCAGGAAAGAACAGATCAGAATTTTGGAAATATGTGACAGAAAAGAAAGAAATAAGATCAGCGTAAATCTCTGAATGACTACTGGAATACCTAAGCGATATCGGCAAGAAATTAATTAGGAAAAATGGAAAGTAAAAGCCCAATAACTCATATCATGAAACAGGCCATTTTAAGTATATATAATATAAGCAAGATGCGGTGAGGGATCGACAAAGGAAAACGATCAGCAGAACTCACCATTCCAACTGATATGTCAGATTTAAGACAAAATAACTTAAGAGAAGGCTAGAAACTAGTATTACCAGCTAGAGAACACGGAATTGCAAACTTAAACGGAAATAACAGAAATTAAAAACGAGCTATCAATAACCAAGACATCATTCCTGATTATGTATTCTTACAAAGCAAGTATATACAATATGTGAATAGCAAGAACAACGTTAAGTACAATAAGAATACAGATGGGGCATTACGAAGAACACAGAAATATTGTATAAATTTTCTGTTAAAAAGTGACTTTTGATCATCGTTTTTATTAGCAATGTCCACAGTAAAGGTCATTTTAGAGATTGCTATTTTATTTCTTAAAAAAAGGCCTGTCATCTAAAAAGTCACCCAGATTTATTGAAGGTATTTAACAAAAATTCAACATCCCCTTAATTGGCAGTTTCCATATACATAAACGCGTGTGGAACGGTTTCCAATTCGAGTCCTTACTGAGTTCAAGACGTTTTAATCTATTTAATGAAAAATTCCTATTTTCTGTCTCTAAATATATTGATGGTAAGATGTCCTTATGATCCTTGACGCATTGCTACTCCTACACATGATGAGTCACACAGATCGTTTACGAAATGATACGTATGTACCAGCGTGTAAAAACTGATTAATTTGATATATATCGGCGTCGCCTAGATCGACTAAGCCGCTCCAAATCTGCATACACATCTACGGCCATTGGGCAAGCGTTGCTTACCATCCTATTATTTCTAGGGTGTTTGATTAGTGTCCGAAGGCTCACCCGTAATGCCTCCCTCAATAGGGTATAAAACTAATCCACCGCTATTATCGACACATCCCATTTAGAAACCCAGACTATTAAAGGAGTCTGCCGTTCTTTGCTTAGTGGTCGTCGCTTCCTCTCACTCTCTCCTCATTTCTTAGTATAGATATAGACTCGAGAGTTCTCTCTGCGTTGTGTGTCGAGCGCGCAGTCGGGGCCCCCAACTGCTCTCCAGTTATAAGAGTAAACAGAAATGGGATAATCTCGCTCGAGCGGAATATCCATCTAAAAATTTTAGGCGCAGATTGGACTCGTGCTCCAAAAGACTGCAATACCCTTTGGGTTTTACTTTTAAAATAATAGATGCTCCAAATCTTTTTTTCATCTGATCGTCTGAGATCGATCAGCCTCGTGGCATGGCCAGTACATAGTTACTTCAACAGAAAATTGATTAAAAAAAGGGTTCCGACAGTTGACTTTGTATTTATAGGTTATCAGTTGAAAGTTCTACAAAAATGACTATTGATATACATGCAGCCTAGGAAATAACCATTGCCCTTGGTTAACAACAATGAAAGAAATTTTATACACGATATTCGAACGGTAGATCGTGTTCTTGTGTGAAATCTTAGTCGCTTAATAATGAGAGACTGAATGCTAATTACTTGTTGTTAGGAGCAGCGGTACCCAACTTGATTTGATTGTATGTCATATGTAATCAGAGAAAAATTCTTTGCAGACTTTTAACGTGAGTAGAACAAGCTCAGACCCGCCTGATTCATGCGCACCAATATCGCCATTACTTCACAGCTTACTGCGGGGAAAAGTAACAATATAAGTTTGAGCAGAAGCTCTTCTCTCACTGTGAGTCAGAAGATTTAAAGCAAAGTCATTCCAGAATTCCCTGCAGATGGGGAAAGTCTTTGATTCACCATAGTTGTGGGTGCTACCTGCAGCAGAATTTTCAATAGACGGGTGACTGTTATGCACTTCTTGCTTATCAATTATCTTCAAATATTATCAACCAATGACATGTATTTAAGCTATTTCAGTGTTAAGCAGTTGAATAGCAAGAACTGCATAGCCAGCACAAAAATAAACAAGGAAAAGAAAAATGATAATTCAATAACAAGAAAATACAAGTCTAGGTTGCTAAAAGACTGTTACTATTGTCATGAATAATTCTCTGTTGTTGATGAAATCTAATCCAATTTCACCCGGCTGTATTGCTTCCAGAAGCCTCTTATCGATCTCTTCCTTGTTATTATCTTATTCTCAAATCCTAGGGTATGGCGCACCATTGATCTTACTGGTGTACAGCAAGAGCTTTTGAATCTCTTAGAAAAGCACCTTTTCAGTATGGTAAAACATGCCAACAGTATGTATAAGCATTTGTATAAAGTATGTGATGCGAGTCAGAGGTCTATATATCTTTTACGTAAACTTAATAAACATTCCACTATTGAATATCTTTAGGCCAGCTTTTGGACGCATAATAGAATATGGTATTTTTAACATAAGGTTGCTCTCCGGCCTCGCCTCTCAACCAACTACCGGCCACCAATCATCTTGTAAATAAAGGCCGTGTTCACCTAGAATAATTTTAATTATTTTTTTTTTTTTCTTTTCTGGGATAAGCTCTCATAAATAGTAACATTATGGAACTCTCTAACGGTCTTGTCAAGTATAATATATTTTATAAATATTATGGGCAGATTGAATTGAAAATAACATTGACGGATTATTTATTAAACAATTAAATTCTTGTTTCTAAAACAAATTAAAATTAATATATTCTCCCTGTATTAATATACTTTATACTATATATTATATAATAGAATAATTATAATATATTCTAATATACATATTATATATATACGAATATATATATATATAATATTATAAAGTATTTATTGTATATATATACAGTACTATAATATTATACTAGTATTATATATACGAATATATCAGAGCTGGGCGTCTGCCCTACCGAGTTGCGCCTATTGGCGCACTATCATGATTTGTTGCAGGCCGCAATAAGCGTAACAATGTTTAAACGGCGGACTAACAGGCACTACGAGAGCGCTACAGCCAATTGTTTGCGCCTCTGAAACAGGAACAAAATGCCATTTTTTTATTATTACCTTAAAAGTTAGAACTTAGAAGCGTGGCACACAGACTTGTATCGATTCTACTAAAAAAACCATGTGCGGTAAAGAATAATACAGATTAATAATATACTTACTTTATCCTACTATGTATATATTCTATAACATCTATTAAAGTATAAAAATATTAGTACTATACAAGATATAAATATAATAACGCCTATACTATATATCATATACTATATCATATTTACAGATATGCGTACTTTAGGGGACGCAGGTTGGGCCATGGCCCCCCGTCGATCACATTTTTCATAGACACTAAGAGATTCTTCTAGAGATCCATATCACTGTTCCGAAGATAATATAAGATTACGATATTTAATATTAATTTGTTATATAATGCGTCGCTGTCAGAACAAGATTCTCGCAAAACTAAACTTGCAAACCATCGAGAAAATTGCTTTCTGAATCCAGTTCCTGAGATTGACACGGCCTCAATTTTATGAAGAATGTGTGAAGCCCGCAATCTCATGCAATCTTTTGATAATCCGTGAGTAGTATTTAAATTACATGTAACGCTAAGAATTATAAAATTCCAAAAATAACAATCCTGGTCCTGGTAAGAGGTTTTGATTTAAACTTATGAGAACGAAAATTTACATCTTTTAATATTACCATTTTTTGGATGATTTGCATTATCCAGCATTAGCGAAGAGAGGGAGGGGAGGGGGGGGAGGGAGGGGGGGTGGTTTTTTTACAATTTTATAAACCTTGCAATTTGTCATTCCGCCGAACGGTGGCTGTTAATGTTACTATCGCAAGCAGCATAACAAGTATCGATTATTTTAATATTTTTACACAGGAAGCATACGAAAGGGCCCGAAAGGCATAAGATTCTTAAGTTACCAAGAGCGAGAATGGGCAGATTTGATATGGAAGTTTGAAGAAATTGACATAATAATGTATCGCCTATGCACCAGGTGTCTCCCAAGAGAAAACCGCTCAAATAGAGGGACTAGAATTTTCTTCGTCGCAGTCAACAAATTTCAAATATTAATCTTGTTCAAAATACTGGCAAATTTATTACCCGTGTTTTATAATGCGTTCAGTAGAAAGAAGATTCTCAACATTAAAGACTCGGAAAACTTCCTTGAGAAATACTTATTGGATGAGAAAGACTTATCTGGGCTTGCCCTTCTCACATACCATCGAAATATTGAAATAGAAAAATTCGCAGTAAGACTGATTATCATCGCATACTTCCCCGAGTCAGACTCTGCCATAGTCATGCGCAGCGAGTTAAATTTAACCAATTTAGTAGATAATTTTTTAGTATCATTATAAATTCCTTCCCATTTTTCTAGGGACATTTAATAGTTTTCTGATCCTTCCACTCTATAATATTATAATAAGATTTATATATATATATATATATATATAATATATATATATATATATTATATACTATATCATATATACTATATATATAATATACACCTTTACTACTATATATAAATGTAATAAGTATTAGATAATATATATAAGATTATATATTATATATATATATATATATATATATATCATACAAATAATATATATATATATATTACACTCAATGTATTGTTACTCTGATACTACTCACTTAGCGTGACATCCTACCCACCTCCTCTCATATATATATAATATACTATATATTATATATTATATAATAGTATATTATATTATATTATATATAATTTCTAGCTTATATATGATAAGGTTTTCTGAAATTGGCCCCCAAAAAAAAATTTCTGGATACGCTACTGTCTACTATATATCTATATCTATATCTATCTTTATCTTTTTTTCTAAATATTTATATATATAACTCTTTTATATTTAATGAATATGTATATATAATGTATATCAATATATATATTATAATCTATATATATATTAGCTATATATATATAATATATTATAATATTATATATATTCGTCGGTTTTGGGTAGGTAGAGTTATGAAGGTTGCAAGTATCACGGCTTCATACAATACCAATATATTTTGTAAGAGAAATTCCATAAGTTGTGGCTAATGCTGAAGGACCTATAGCCAGAGACCCAAGATCTACAAAAAAATACAATGAATTTAAGGTTACGGAGGCTAAGATAATACTAACAATAATAAAAATAAGAAATAAGTACATAATATTATTTATTAGTCCTAAATTATGATGGCTACAGCAAGTGTTGGAGGCCCGTGGGAATGATTTCAGCCGGAGCTATTAGTGGAGGCCTACGATAATTCTACAAGTTTTATTTAAAGAAAAAATTTTGTGCGTAGGTCTCCTACTGAGGAATTTTTTTTTAAATAACAAATATAATAAAAAATCCAGTCATACCATAACCTGGATTTTCTATCCAAAAAGAAGCTAGCTCAAAAAAAGTTTTAAAAAGTAATAATAAACACATTATAAAATATTCCAAACTTGATTTCAACCACTAGAACCTGTCCCTCATTTAGATGACCTACCAGTACCAAAATTTACTAAACTTAAAACTTTAACATTACTCTCTCTTTCATCGCCTTCATCTAACTTCCACATTAGACTGTAATAAATGTATTTCCATAAAAATGGTAAATTCAGAGTTGGAATAAACATAAAATTATTAAAAAAATAGCAGAGACAATATCAGCGGCGTGCGTTACAAAAGCTTTGCTAGCTTATAGATTAGAACAAATATGAATGCGCGGGAAAAACACACAGCACTCCTTCGTCGTTGAACATATACGCTGCACTTTTTTAAATTAACTTTCAAATTACTTGCCGATTGATTAGCTGTGCAAACAGTAAGAGAAATAAGGTATATACCCCCTTGCAACTGCCAAATTGGCACGATAACTTAATCACGAAGATAGACGCGCAGGCCATCAGTATATTGCTCACCTCTGCTCGAAGTCTAATAGGAGTTGGGATGGGTACTGGACAGGATTTCCAGATTCGTGACGGTGATCCGGCGAGTCGGAACATCTGCAGGTGTCGTAAGAGTAGCCCGAAGTGGAACTGGAGGTGAAGAATCCTGAGCTGGAGTGGAGGGAGGCAAGGGTGACGATGTTCGACCGGGTTCAGGATGTGGCTTGCGCAGTGGCGGCTCTAGACTTTGCGGGGCCCGGGGCGGCAATGGCTTTGCGGGGCCCTGGGCGGTGTTTTAATAGAAAACATACACAAGTATATAAGGATTCAAATTGCCACAATAACAACTTGGTTCAAACCCTGGGACATTGTAACTCGGTAATATATGTAACTATATAGTAATTAATGATATAGTATATATATATATATGGTATAATTTATATATATGATAATATATATATATATATATAGTATATATATATATATATATATATATATATATATTATTATATATATATATATATATTTATATATATATATATATATTATAGTAATATATATTATATAATATATATATATTATATATGGATATATATTATATATATTATATTATATTATAATATATATAGGATATATATACTATATATAATATTTTTATATTTTTTTAATATTATATATATATTATATTTTAATATATGTTATTAATATAATTATATAAATACAATAGTATTTTATACTTATTTTATATATTATATATAATAATATATCATATATATATATATATAATATATATATATATATAATACTATATATATATATTATAATATGCTACCTTAAAAAAAAAATCGCGACTTTCTTGCAGCTAAATGTCTTAAATTAGGTCTCAAAATCTAAAGGTCGTCGCCCAAGTCTTTTTCAGTTGAGAGAAGAGCCAGTTTGCCAAGGATAGCGTCGTGTATGTCATGTGTTTCTCAAGTAAGTTTTGATGGCTTCAATTTCGAGAAGCTTCTCTCTTGCAGAGGCTACAGTAACTGAATAGTAGCTATTATTCTTAAAGCTACACAAAATGTTTGGATAGATTCATCACACAACCGGTATTTTGGCTCATGGTATTTAAGAAAGCTGATTCAGATATTATCGTCTTTTTCCCCGTTACACTAAGCTGTGAAAACATTCTGAACTCTTCACAGAGCTCTATAGCTTCAATATCATATGGTGTTCCCCTTTGCTTAAAGAAACTTCCAATTCTTTACATTTTTTCATCAAAAGTCATCATTCATCTGAGGAGGTCGGATTTAATGTGATATATAATATCCCAACGTGTTTTCATGTAGATTTGAGCTCAAGTTGGGATCGAAACTCATTCGCACTTGCATTGACTAATGACCAAAAAATAATTTATTTGAAATATTTAAATTTAGGTGAGAGTTCGGAACATCGTCTTTTAGTTATAGGAGAACAAAAAATTTCGTGCTTTCTCCTAATGTGCTTGAAATTTCTGTCAATTCCCACTTCTTAAAGCTATTCTTCTGGGCTCGTTACCAGTGCGAGGCGGAATCCACTCTGGCGGTTACTCATCATAACCAGTTAATAAATGCTTGGAGATGCTTAACTGCTACATCCAAATGCATATATTTACTTTGCCATACCTTACTTATGGTATGCATTTTGATAAGTATATCATACCATACAACCAAAGACACTACAAATTCGTATGTCGTTATCTCGTTTTCTAAATGACTGACATTCACTAATCAACCCACAGTCTGTGGTATGTTCACATAGGTTGGATAAAGCATCACAAACACTATTTAGCTGGTACCTCACAGCTTTTACAGATTCAATTCTACACTCCCATCTGGTTTCTTCTGAGAGAGGTTTTAGGGGAATGTCAACATGTGACTTCAAAATGCCCCATCTCTCGCTAAGACAAAAGAAAATAGATATAGGGGTTCCTCTGTAAGAGACCAAAATGTCTGAGCCCTGAACACATGAAGAAAGCGGCTCACCCAGGGAACTAAATTCCAGCTTGTCGGCTTCCACAGGGCACCAATGATGATGGGTGTTCATGTTCAGGAATCTCTTTGCACCACCAATTTATTATCTCCACGCATATTCGCTCCATATCACTAGCCTTGCCCCTACATTAGTTATCAAGAGACAAAACCTTAGTTCTCTTAATTTCATTAACTATCTGATCAGCTAAGCTTTCACCAGTAGTTTTTGCTACTGCCATAAACTCTACAAAATGTTCTTCAATTTCAGCTGTGTCCTTATTTGTGGTCCGTAGTATGATAGACAGCTGCTCAATCCGAGCGACATCTCGTGTACAATCTAGGATGATTGAATAATACTTGTTTCTCAAGATTTTATTGACTATGTTAGCTTTAATGTGTCTAGCCATAAGCTCAATTAACTCGTTCTGAATATTTTTTCCGAGGTACTGATCTCACAACAGACTTCTTCATCACTTGATGCAAGTGCTCTCGCAAAGTTGGATCAAATTTGGCAATCAGCTTAACCAAATTTACAAAATTACCACATGATTTTGAGGCTATATTTTCCTTGTGTCCTCTTAAAGACAAATTGTGGGAAAGCCAAAAACTGCACGACAGCTAGCATCCTCTTTAAAATATCTTTCCAGCGCTGCTGCTCAGCTCTAATCTGAATTTGAGAAGATGAATCAATAGTTTTTCCACAATCAAATCCTTTTTCTAGATTTAACCATTTAAGCATGCAGTCTTTGTGGGCCTTGCTGGTTTCATGAGATTTCAGTGCTCGACTCAAATGTTTCCAGTCATTTATTCCTTCACTTGAACCGAGAGCACTAATGGATTCAAAAGAAAATAAACGGCATGCAAAACAGAAAACACAGTCTTTTGATTCCGAATAAATTAACCATCGCCTTTCTTGTTGTTCTGTTCCCCATTTACTAATGTTCTACTGTAATGAACATTACTAAAATGACGTCCACTATTATTCTTTGGAAAATTACTGTTGCTGATTCTCACAGGACCGTTCTTTACTATTTTACACAGTTCCTGGTCACTTATCTGTTTTGGCCATAAGTAAGGATCCACTAAATTTATTGCTGATGCGTTTTTGCTAATGTTAGCATCAAGATCCTCTTCGAAAGGAGGCACTTGTGACGGTAAAGATGATGGTGATGGAGGTGTCGGTGGTGACGACAAGTTGGCACCATTGTCTCTTGTGCCACCCTGGCTACCAGGGCCTGCTACTTCAGCTATATCTTTTCTTGATTTTCCACAGTCTTATCTAACTTAATATATTTCGTTATAGAGCCACGGAGTTTCTCCTCTAGTTCTTTCTTTTTATCCGCCTTCTTCATATTTTGAACTTCCAGATTCATATTTTCTGCTAGTGTCACGTTCACGAGAAGTCATTTTTACTAATTTATCGTAAATTATTACACCTGATATATATATATTATATATATTATAAATTATATTATATAATATATATATATATATATATTATATATATATATATATATATAATATATATATATATATATATATATACTATAATAATATATATTATAAATTAATATATATTTTATATATATATATATATATAATTATAATATATATATATATATATATATATATATATATATATATATATATATATATGGCATATTTCTATATTCTGTACTGTAACTATCGGGTGAAAGTTTCGCGGTTTTAATTTTCGCGAATTGTCAAATTTGACTCACGTTTTGCGAGAACGTGGAGTTTACGATTGGCTCGTCTCTCTCCTCTCTCTCTCCTCTCTCCTCTCTCTATATTATATTTATTCTATATATATATTATTATATATATATATATAGTATACACTCATATATATAGTATATATATATAATATATATATATATCTATTATATATATATAATATATATAATATAATAATAATAATTTAATACTAATAATAAATAATAATAAAAATTAATATAATTATGCCTATGACTATTCATATGTTTTAAGGTTAGGGTTTGAACTTGATCGTACTTACCTAACCTAATGACCATAATTATATATATATATATATATATATAGTAATAAATATATATATATAATATGTATATATATTAATATATAATATATACTATATATATTATATATATATTTATACCGTTATATCTATAGAAAGAGGATAAAAGAGGTTTAATCGCGTAGACTCCACAATCTCGCAAAACGTGAGTCATATTTTGACACAGCGAAAAAACTCGCGAAGCTTACACCGATAGTTACAGTACAGAATCTACAAATATGCCTTATATTATATATAATATAGTATATATATATATATAGTATATTATATATATTTATATATATAATATAATATATTATATATATATATATATATACTATTAGTTATTATATATTTAATATATAGATACTATGACCTTTCATGTAATTCAGATATGCTGAAGGATTTTGATCGAAATTCAAAAAAGCGTTCGACAAAACGTTGAGATATGCCATATTTCCGCTTATATAAATAAAAATTAGTCAAAGTAAAAACAAATGGAGGCAAGGGGGCTTAGTGTTGACTTATTTTTATTTTTACTTGATGGTTCTTTTGGTCGAGAATTTAAAAAAAAAAAATCTGCAAAATTTTAGGAAATTAGTAGCCTAATGTAAAAAAAATATTAGCTCAACATAACATGAAAGGATATATATATATATATATATAATTATATATATATATATATATATATATATATATATTATATATATATATATTATATATATATAATAATATTAATATTTATATATATATATAAATAGTATATATATACTAATTATTTAGTTTACTTATACTGTTTATGCTAGTTACAACTATACAACAAATTTATTAGGTTTAAAATAAATTAAAATTTCATTTTTCATTATAGCAAATTCTCTGTTTACATTAGAACATTTTCATTAATTACTGTTTAAATAAATATCACTGAGTAATGACACTGCAATGGCAAACACAAATTCACGTGAAACTGAAAGTGGCAAAATCAGTGACTGGCAGTGCAAGGGTTGGGGTTGCCAGATGGTTGGCGTACTTTTAGCCACATATTGGTTAAAAATTAGCCATAATTAGCCATATTATAATATTTATAGATGATATATTATATATTATATATATATATATATATATATTAAAGTACTATATATATATATATATATATATTATATATTATATATATATATATTACCTAGTATACTTATAATATATATATTATATATATATATAGATAATATATATAATAATATATATTATATATATATAATTATATATATAAATATCTATAAATAATGAAAGTAATTAAATAATTTTATACATAAAGATATCCATAGGGTACTCTAGGCATTGTTAAACTCAAATGATTTTTTAATATTATATTAAATCTAACAAAAAATTAGCAAAATTTATCCAAAAAACCGAGTGGCTAAAATTTTTTCTTTCTTTTGGCAAACTTTTGAAATTAGCCATCAATGGTTTAAAATTATCCACATCTGGTAACCCTGCTGGCAACTGACAAGTGCGTGAATAATGATTTAAAACGTTTCAAAACGTTCCACCAAAATTTACGCAGATCCTATATATTTTAAATTCTAACACACACACAGAGTATGTCATATATATATATATATATTAGTTATAATATATATATAGTAAATTTTATATATATATAAATATTAATAATTATATATATATATATATAAGATATATATATATATTATTATATTATAAACATATATATATATATAATATATATATAGTATATATAATATATATATATATTATATATCAATGTATATTGCCCAGCTCATGCGGATATGGGGCGTTAAATCTGGTAGCACCGAGGGCCCTACTTTAAGGCGCGGAGGCCCTATATGGGCGCGGGGCCTATAGGCGCGGTGGCCCCTTATAAGGCGCGGGGCCGGGGCGATGCTCCCTGTGCCTTCAACCCTAGAGGCGCCACTGGCCCTACGTATTGGTGCTGCTGCTCAGGAGGAGGAGGATAATGGAGTGATCAGGAAAAAGGCGAAGAGGAGGGAGGAGGAGGAGAGGAAAGAGCAGGAGGAAGAGATAGGAAGTTAAAAGACGAGTTGAGGGGAGGAAATTGAAACAAAAGGTGAAGCGTCAGGGTCGAGAACACGGAAGGGATTCGCCTCGAGAAAGCAGGCTTAAGGCGGTCAATTGAACCATTCTGTACGTGTGGGCGCTGTATCGTGAAGGGAATTTCTCACTTCCTGAAGTATCACTGCGAAAGGTCCATCGTACGTTAGGTTTGAGAGCGGTGCGGTTGGGATCAGTCGAAACAAAAGACATGAGGCAGAAGAAAAGTCCTTAGGATATTAGGATGAATGCACCTTGTGGTTATCGAGAAGGAGTTGGTTTCTCCACGACGAAGCACAGGCGCCTCAGCGGGTAAGATAAGAGCGAACCGGGTCGGATGTAGAATGGAGGGAGAAGCTGTGAAAAGAATGTCACCGGGAAGACGAAGGGAGAACCATACACTAAATCAGCAGTCGAACAGTGCAGATCCATCTTTAACAGCCGAACGATGCCAAGCATTACGAAAGGGAGAGCGTCAGCTCCAATTTTCCGGATTGTGGCTGAGCTGTTAGAAGAGAGCCTTTTAGCTGACGGTGGAAGATACGTTTCAACCCAATGCCGTCGCTTTTGGACGTGAGGAGAGTCTTAGTTGTGATCTTTCTTCTGAACCAAGAAGATCATCAATCTATCCATAAGAAGGATATACAAAGGTTACTTTGGTCGCGTGGTGTGACAGAAAGCGGAACCAAATCGCGAATCAATGAGCCAAGAGCTTTAGCTATGGAGTTCGCGCGGGTTGGCGACAGAGAGAGGGAGTTAGCCTCGGGAAACTGGTCCTAACGTGCTGAACGATCTATGCACAATGTTAAGAATATATTTATACCGCGGGAGGGACAGATGGCATCCAACGAATGTCGATGTGGACACGTCCAAAGCGAGCACCAGGCGTTTAAGAAAGTGCCTAAGGGACTTGGTGTGACGGTGGACCCTAATAGAACGCTGGCAGGGAAGACGAAGGCGGCACCAAGTTGCTACATCGGCATTCAGATCAGCCCCACACAAATCGGGCGCAACCGTTGCGTTGAAGCCCTCAATTGCCAGGGGTGGGAAAGCGATGTGGAAGATGAGGAAGAACAGCCTTACGGAACGATTGCAGGTTACGAAAGGACGAGGAGATTCCTGAGAGACATCGCACAGAAGTTTCCTCTCTATCCCAGGGAGTTGGGAGCCACTCCAGCTTAAGAGAAGAGTCTTGTGGAAGTGCAGGATCCTCAGTTGTCTGGCACGTTGCCATAGCGTCGTAGTCGATGTTGGGTAAGGCTTAAATCGCGTCGATTTCAATGCGGGAAAGAGCGTCAGCAGTGAAGTTATCGACACCTGAAATATGTCTGACATCAGTGGTGAACTGTGAGACATACTCAAGGTGACGAGCTTCTCGAGGTGAGTGCCGTTCGTTTCTGGAGACCATAGCGAAGGTAAGTGGTTTGTGATCAGCAAGTATGTGGAACTCACGACCCTCCCGAAAGTAGCGGAAATGACGGACGGCGAGATACATCCGCAAGTTAACTCCCTTCCCGAAACACTGTTAGTCGAGTCTCAGGGGTTGCAACCTTCGAGAAGAAAAAAGGCGAGAGAGAGACCACACTCCCGTTCAGGTGCTGCTGGGAGAACACCTCCGACGCAAAAATCAGTGGCATTTCTACCTGAACTCTGGTCGGAGCTGTGTCCTGGGGGTGGACTAAGAGTGCAGAAAGCGGAGTGCTTCGTTGGAAGCTTCAAAAGCAGCAGTAGCTTTGTCCGACCAGTCCACTTTTGTAGAACTGCCTCGGTACTTGGGGCGGATGAGAGCGGTGAGGGTCGAAGAATATCAGCGCCCCGATTTGAGAAAACGATGATAGAAGTTAAGCATGCGAAGGTACTGACGAGCTGCCTTCTGGAAGACAGGCCTAGGGAAGGGCGAATGGCCTCGACGCGCCCTCGAACGGAGGACAAATGCCATTCCGACTGCAACAGTTGTGTCCTAGAAGGTAAGAGAGGGCACCAAAAACACACTTGCCGGGTTGAGACGCATGCCAAATTCGTCCAACTGGCAAAACTGCACGTAGATGTTTTTGCTCAATGCTCGGCAAGGAGAAGGAAGCTATGAGGAGGTCACCCAGATAAGCAAAGGCGAAGGGGGAGACCTCTGAGAACGCTATCTATGAAGCGTTGGAAAGTCGAGTGCGCCCCTCGAAAACGTTAAAGGCATGCCGTGTGTACTCAAAGAGGCCAAAAAAGGGTGATGATGATTGGCCGTCTTCGGTATGTCCTCTAGCGCGACTGGGATCGGTGTAAAGCCCTGACGAAGATCCAATTTACTAAATTCGGAGTTACCGGCCAGATTAGAGGTTGAAAGAGCTGGATGTGCGGGACGGGTAGCGGGTCTGGTATCGATCACAACGCGCTTCGAGGAGCCCTTAAAATCTCCCACAGGCCTCAATCACGAAGCACCTCTTAGCCACCATGTGGAGGGGGAGGGACCAATGAACTTTGGAAGGGCGGACGATACCCAAGTTACGAGCATGTGTTCGACTCCGCTCTTGGTGCCTTGAGCATTGTCAGGAGCGCAGACGCCGAGCACGAGCGAAATTGGGAGAGCAGCCCTTAGTCTCTATATGATGGCGCAGCAATTATGTTCTTGAACAACGAAGACAGAAAGAACAGAGGTTCATACGCGCCGGAAATTCAATTCCTTCTGCAGGATGGTGAAGAAGGGAAGGTACCAGAATAAGGAGCAACCGCAGAGATTCCTTTAAGAGCAGAAGAAACTAGGGTACCTGCAGAAGACAGAGACGTACAACCGTCAACCAATCTCCTGTTCTTAGATCGACTATGGGGGTCAAAATGTGACAGAAAATACAGTCCCAAAATGGGTTTGGGTTACGATCAGCGCAACCACGAATTACCCAGGGATTGAGACAGGCAGAAGAGAGAGGTTCTAAGGTGCACAAACGCTCACCCATAGACAGGGATAGGTACTTACCATTTGCAGCGTTAAGAGGCCGGATCAGAGAGGGACAAGCGGACTTTGGGTAGTATCTCTAGGGAAGAAGCGGAAATACCGACGGCACGTGTCGACTTAGAAGAACAGGTTTCGATAGACCTGTCTGAAAAGACGAAGAATGTTTGAGATGAAGAAGGCGGAGAGAAGAACAAACGGCGGAGGTGGCCAGTGGATCCACGCCTTTATAAGATTGCTGGGCAGAAGAGGGTTTCCGAACAAAAGTGCAGCTGGGAGGGCACTTAGTCGCCTCAGGCCATTACCGATAGTGGTAAAAAACAATACGTTAGGATATCTGCTAGGGCGCTGGAGGATGGCAGAGAACCGGTCAGGGGAGTGGGGCGGGAAGGTAAATCCTTTGGGGACCGTAGCATAGCAGAGATGTCCTTCAGCACCGCCTTGACATCAGCCATGCCTTGTTCCAGGGATGTAAGACGGGCCTCAACTCTAGAAAACGGAGAGGAACATGGATCGTTAGAGGCGTTGTAAATAGAGCAGGGATACGAGGATGGGATGGGTACGCCGGGTAATAAGAAGCAGCAGAAGAGGGGACTGAAGAGACTGCAGAGGTGGGAGGAGAATCTGTTCCAACCATGACGAGAGCAGTAGAAGAAAGTAAGAGAAAAGAAATTGTGAAAGAAGGAAGATAGAGGAGAAGGAAAATGAAGAAGAGGAAACAACAGCACAAACACGACTATAGCGTTTTTTCAAGAGTCGGTGTACAGGAATGACCACAACACACAAGAATGCGGCTATACCATGCGTAAATTCCACACTATATTTCCGGTGTATGTTACATACAATACCCCCAATCCTGGGGAAGGGTTTGTTTCAGTGTATGTCAACGCACAATACCCATTCGAGGGAAGGGTTTGTTTTCAGTGTATGTTTACGACCAATACCCCAATCTGGGGATAAGGGGAAGATTGCTACAATATATATATATATATATTATATATTTATTGTGAAACTATACAGATGTCATATTTTTCGCATCCGCGGATGCGGCATGCGGAAATGCGGATGTTGATTTTAACATTTACGCGATGCGAGCATGCGGATGTTTATATATAATTATATGATATATAATATATATATATATAATATATATATATTATATAGATAGTATATATATACTTATATATATATAATATATATATATATTATATATATATATAATATATATATATATATTATATATATATATTACTATATATATATCAGAGTTAGAGCCAAATACTTTTAATATAATTGTTACCATTGTGCGGGACGGGGACCCACTAAATGGACCCCGATCAACCTCTTTTCCCTACCTCCGACCTTAATGAAAGAGATTTTACATGATTATAACTTTTTGCACAGATATTGAAACGTCAAATATGGAAGGTTCGTGCTTGAGAGACATCAAATTTCTGTCTTTTTACTTTCTTTTTTTGCCTTTCCTGCTGAGAGTCTGTCTCTTTTCATCATATATTTCAGCCCAGCATTGCTAAATACTTTCTCTCACTCGGAACACTAGTTAGAGGACATGTCAGTTCTTCCCTAAAAACCTATTTTAAGCGTGGGTCTTGGGATTCTTAATTAACACTCACTAACAATGCCATACGATGGAGATGTGGGTTGTATCTTGTCTTTTTCTTGTGATAGTTTTCAATCATTGCAAGCCATCTTGTGATAATGCGTGTTAGTTTCTTCATCACTACTGGACTGTAGAAATTCTGTTAATTGATTCTGTTATTGCTTTACTTGTAGAAAATGTTGGTTCTTTATTTCCTTTTTTTCTTTTAATGGTGCTAATTTAAATAGGCTGTTCCGGAATTGAAATTTCCTTGCAAGCTTTACCAAGCGTGGGTAAACTTTTGATTAACTTCTCCGAATCATGGATCATCATTTGCATCTAATCGTTTTTCTTGGTGATAGTTATTCAATCATTGACTTACATCTTTGGTGGTAATGCGTGTGTTTTACTTCAGTGGCTACTGGAGTGTTAGAAAATTCATTCAGTGGAATATGTACGATTTACTTGTAGAAGGTCGGTGGTTCTTGTAGATTTTGTTTTTTTTCCTTTGAATTGGGTGGCGCGAATTAACCTAGACCTGTTCGGATTGGAAGTTTTCAACTGCACGACCAGCGAAGTATCGTAACTGTAGTGCTTCTGATATCGATATAAAAAAGCTTGCTTATAACTAAGACATCTATGTATGTGTAAATCCAAGCTACAGAGTCAGTTAATTTCACAGAACACAAGCGTTTTTCTACCTCTAGTTTAATTACATCTTTTCATTCTTTTTAAAACCACCATCATCATTTTCATTGAAGATGGTTCAAAATCGCTGCCTTAGCGATTGGACGCGATTAATGATAGTTACAATACATGAGACGACAAGGAGCGGACCAGGCGCGCACCTTACCTGTTTATCTGTCTTTTTATATTCTCCTTACAATGGATATCAACCACCATCAGGCTTAATCGCAGATATGATAGAAATTGTTATTTTCTATTAGAAGATAGGGGGGAATTTTTTTGATTGGGAACTATTTAAGAGGCAATTAGTTCTTTGAGCAATATCCTTCTTTCCATCATATGAAGGTCTGTACTATCAGCGAGTTGGAAAATGTCCTTCGAATACACATCTAATCCGCACTATGCGAACACATACTCAAGAACAAAACTAATTTGACATTGCCTGATCACAAACTAACGTTCCATTTTAATAAGGCCCTCTTATCAGAATCATTTTGAAGATTTTTATGTATAAAATTCTTTTCAATCTCGAAATAAACATCGCGCAACATCCGGCAGCGGCAAAGCTGATGCGCGCACTGCGGATGCGGATCTTCTCTATATAATGGCGGGTAATAGCTACCGGATGCGCCATGCGGACATGCACGAGGATGTTTACCTTTCCGCATCACGTCAAATAAATATATACATAATATATACTAATAATATTAACATACACACGTATATACACTATTATTTACTCATAGGATATACTATACATAATAACGAATATATCGAATAAATAGTCCTATACTACTATTACTATTATATATATATCATAATATATATATACGATATACATTAAATAATATAATATAAAGAAAAACAAAAAAGACATAATCTAAAAACATAGAAGAACATAGTCATTCGGTGACGTATATTGAATGAATTCTTATTTCATCTCATATTTAAATAATAAAAAAATAACTAATTATAAATAATTTAATATAATGAATATAATCCAATAAAAATACGATAATAATGACATAATAACTAATAATACATCAAATAATTCCGCCGTATACGCAGTATCAGCGAAAAATTAGATTCGTCCATGGAAGATCATGGGTGCGACTATGCAGGGTCTGAACAATTTCAATAAACTTGAAGAAATGCGGTATCATCCTGGGGCCTAAGCATCACTGTAAAGCCTCTTGTCACATCCTAAGCATCATCAATGTTGGTATTTTTGAAGTGCTGAGTAGAAATTTATGAAGGTTGCAAAGATTAGGTCACGGCTTCACTACAAAACACCATTAATATTATCTGTAAGGAAAAATCGTCACAAAAAGTTAGTGGCTAATGCGAGCCTATAGCCAGAGACTCCAAGATTGTACAAAAATCAAATACAATAATAATTATTATTATAATGAGAGGTTAAATTAATAATAACAATACGATAAATTGAGACAACTCCAAGTTTCTTAATTCATATCAACAACTCACAGATCTATGCTAGCGACTAAGCAATGTTGGAAGGCCCGTGGTGATCTGCCGGAGCCTGGATTAGTGCGAGGCCTGCGATGAATTCTACAAAGCTTTTATTTGAAGAAAAAAATTTATGTGCGTAGGTCATCTACGCTACTGATTGCCAGCATCCTAATATAACCATATACATAAAAAACATCCAGTTCATACCTAACCATGGAATTTTCTATCCAAAAGAGACAGCTAAAAGTTTTCAGTAATAATATAACACATATAATAATATTGCCATTTTGATCACTTATGTTCACTGGACCTAACACATAGCTATAATCAATTCTATAAGATTATATATATTACAAATTTAAAATCTTTTTAACAATATATTTTCATCGCTTCAATAACTTACCACATAGACTGGTAATAAATATTTTAACCATAAAAGACTGAGTTATTCAGCGTCCTGCAACATAAACATTAAAATTATAAAAAGCAGAGACAAATATCAGACGAGCGTGCAGTTAACAAAGAGCGTTGCACTAATGCATCACTAATCCATAACACAAAAGAATGCCGAAAACCCGCACTCTTCGTTCGTTATGAAATTACGCTGCAATATATTCTAAATATACACCTTGCAAATACCTGAAGACAATGTGATTACATTGATCACAGATAACGTAAAGAGCTAATAAACATATAACTATAACTAGATATAATATATTAATATATCAGAATATATATACTTACCATAACATATATTTAATCATACTACTACACTAGTTAAAAGTAGTTCCTTACACTACAAACTAAAACTTTGGCAACCTAATGGCTCTGAAAATTTTCAACTCCTTTAGCGCTCGTGGCTGAAACCTCCTAAGGGGACAAACCTGAGTACCACAGGGGACATGGAGAAAAGAGAAAGAGGCGATGTAGTTATATTAGTCTTTAGCGGTACACAAAACACTGTTTCTAATTATAAAAAAATTACATAAAATATGTTGTTTTACTTCCTTATAAAAGCATGCTTTTACTATTCCGCACTAAAGTTTACTTTGTAATAAATTTAGCACAACAGCCACCGTCCGGCGAAGTAATCGCTCTAGCGCAAAGGCGAGAAATAGGCGCTGAAAATGTGAACAAAAATATCGGCGCTAGGCGCAAGCAAGGTCGGCGGGAACGCAATAGGACATGTAGAGTGCAGCGCCAATTCAAACACAATGCTATAGCTCTGACTATAGTTAATATAGTATCTTATATATATTCATATATATATTATCATATATATTAGTATATAATATATATAGTAATACTATATATAGTATTATGTATATATTAAATCAACATAAATTTATATAATAAGTTATATGAACTATATATAGTCATCACATACACGTAGCACGATATAAAACTACATAGTAATCTTATAAGCCAGCATCAACTACGAATACTATATCACATATTATAAAACAAGGGATGCGCGGGTGTAGGATAGCCAGCCAAAAGTTCGGATTCTATCCTGCTAGTCCCCCGTTTAAGAGTTACCCTTCTGAAATGCGAGGATAAAGCACGTAAAGGGAAAGTATTATTTATAATTATTAATATATATTAAATTACTATCATTTATTTCAACATGATTAATTATTATATTTACTCCATATATTATTAATTTATATCGTACAGTATATATTTATATATTAACTGTCATTATCCTTGATTATTAATTATTATAATATCCCCTCACGAGGTCGGCCTCGGTTCGCCACGTACGCAGAGCATCGGCGCACAAATTATTTGTTTTCATCTCACACACGTACTCAGAATTTAGAATTTAGTTTTGTTACATTTTATCCTTATTTTTGTTATTATTAGAACAATTATTATATGTACATTATTATTCATTGTGCTATATGATTGCGCATTTCATTCATTGAAATGTGTCCCCAGTCCGTGAGAACCAACCACTTTGAAGTCCCGCTCATTTCCAGAACAACCTCCGCATTCAAAAGTAACATTTCCACAAAAACTTCGCATTAAGCATTTTCCAACATGATAGTGTCACCATATCCCCTAAAATCAACCTGCAACCATGTAACATCTAAACTCTTGAGTATGAACTCCTTCAAGATACACCTCAAAAATAATATCACTTAAACAATATAACATTGATTTATGCTACTAAATACATGATGAGGACTATATTAAACTCATAATACAAGCGAGATTAACTAATATAAATCTATATCATCATTGTCACTAATAATAATAAATAGAGAGAACATGAACTGAAGAACTCATCTATCACCTCCACATCCACACTATTATCTTTGAAACTTGAAAGACCACACCTCATCATGACAGCGATCCCTCCCCACATGGACTTGAATTTTATCAGCCAAGTTAACTGCAGCACCTTCTCTTGAGCACTCGGATTGTTCCGAGATGAAGACTACATTCGACCTCAAAAAATTCATTAATAATTAATGTATCCGAGCTCATAACAGCTCGACCTTACTAACTTATTCGAGAGGGCGAAACTGTAACCATAGACCTCTATAGCTATGGTACGTGGAATATCACGAGGAACTAGCAATGTGAGGAGAAGAAGGAGAAAGGCGATGGATGTCTTTAGAAGGCAAATTTGATCTTGCTCGCTGCTGACTGAAACGAAGATCAAATAGGAAACTGTGAAAATGAGTGGAGTGCGTGTTTCGCACTCGTGTGTGTGCTGGTGTGGAAAGGGATGAGAGGGGAGAGAAGGAGTTGCAATTTTGATGAACGATGACTTGTAGGTACGAGCTATGGTGGACTTGTGTGTGAGTGTGTTCTTAGAATTCTTTTAATGGTTTTAATTAAGTTGGAAAGGTTCAAGTATGTGTAGTTGTGACGTAAGGTCCTCTGAGATTGAAAAACGAGTTGATGCAGAGTACGATTTTTTTGCCCATGATAATCATGATATGTATTGGATGGAGGTGTTGTGAGTAGGAGCTTCAAATGATAGTGTTGGGGACCTGCATATGGTGTGTAGGTGATCAAAACAGAAAAATAGACAAAGTTACAGGTATAACAGGTGGTTTTGGGTGTCGGAGAAGAAAATGAGAGATGGTAGGAAGGTAATTGATTCTGTGAGGGGAGAGGGTATGTGTGTAAGTAAATACTTTTTTAAAACACAAGAGTATCAATAAGTATACAAGAGTTGGTGTAGGTAGAGATGTATCGAAGTGAAATGATTGATTTTTGTGTTGGTGAAGAAGATGTTGAAGTATGTGTTGGAGTTTAAATCAGTGGTTTAGGATGGATTATCGGATCTTTGTTGTTTTATTGTAAAATTAAGTAGTGGGGGCTTGGATGGAGAGGAAAGGTGATACCCGAACGAAGTGATAGGTGAAGTAGAGTGAGAAGTTAATTGTGAACAAGGAATAAGATAAGTATCATAAGAATGCTGCTCGCACAGTAAAACTGCGGCACAAATGATTAGTGAACAAGTTGAAAACTGCAACAAATCTGCCGGAGCCCATAATGAAGAAAGAAATGTTAGCAGATGCAAAAGAAGTGTCGGGGATGTGAAAGTGGGAAGTAGATGTTACACTGTAAGTGTGAAATGAAGAGTGATATGCAAGCGGTTAAAAGTAAGAAAAAGCAGTGGGTATGAATTACAGAAAAGCAAATGATCGCAGTTTACACACAAGAAATTATGTTATGACTTGAATTTTAATATAAGGAGGAAAAAAGAAATAGCTAAAAGGAAAAAGACACAGATAGCGTGTAAGTAGAGGAGAAAAGAAGAGGATGAATTAATACAGTTTGAAAGAGAGTATATGTTAATGGGACTATACAAGCGAATAGGGTAGCTCATTGGAAGGAGCGCGAAAGGTTTAGAATGAGATTAAAGGGAACCTGCTCAATAATGAATAGGGATGGTGGCTTTTGTAAATGTTTGAAAATGGATTTGCGTTTGTTTATGTGAAGGAACACTTCGAAAATTCTTGAATCTATTTTTGAAAGCGAGATGAAGATGCGGATATTGTTGTGAATGTGTGTGGGTTTGATGGTGCAAGAAGGATATGTATTTTGGGGATGGGTATGATTAGCAAGGAGGAGGTTAATGGGTAGAATGAGAAAGTTTGACAGCGAGGAATGTTGATATGGATTGATTTGGAGTTGGTTGAGATAAAGCGTTTACTGGAGGGTATAGTTCCAAGGGATTTTAGGAGAGTAGTAATAATAGTTTAAGTATTTAGGTATATGTTGGATGAGAAGGGAACGGATTATGCAGAGTGTAGTAAGTAGGAAAGTTGTGAAGGCAGGAAGGTGGCTGTGCAATTAAATCGTTGGTGAATGTTAGAAGGGACTAAGTCTTGAGTGCGCTAGGGTCTACATGAGGGATGTTGTTACTGTGTTATTGTATAGTAGCGAGGACTATGATCTGGAATAAGAAGTATAGATTCTAAAGTTCAATTTGTTCAGGATGGACATCTAGTGGGCGTGCTTAGGTGTGAAGAAGAATTGATAATGAGGATAACGTATTGTGAGAGTGTGTGGTGTAAAGAAGGGGTAAATTAGAGAATAAATGAAAGTATGTTGAGATGGCTTGTTCATGTGGAAAGATGGAAGATAGTCGGTTTTAAGCGGAGTATAGTGGCGAGTGTGTTGGAACCGACCGGCTGGGAGACCGAAAAAAAAGTGGATTGATCAGTAACGAATGTTGAAGGAGAGAAATGTGAGTTTGGCAAGAGGGAGAATAAAGGTAGCTTATCACAGCGACAGAGTAAATCTGGAATACACTAGGATTTTTTGTGAGGGTATGGTTGTGGCCCATCCCTGGCAAGGGATGAAGTGGACCTACATGACACTCTTACTTCATATGAGGGGTCCGTCCGCCCGGTCCCGTTGGAGCTCTATAGGGTGAATTTCTGGACTGCGACGAGTTCTTACTAATTAATGGTCAGAGGGGTTGTAAGGCTGGGCATTTCTTTTCGACTTTTGTCATATTTTTCTTACTGCTTTTCTCTCTCTCCGAGGTCATGTATGCATTCCAAAATTCAAAATGGAGGAAGGAGATAGATGGGACAGGAAGAAAAGAAGGATTTGTTTCTGTTATTATTATTTTTACTATTATTTTATTATTCTTATTTTATTTGGTAGTTGTTCTTATCCTGTTCATTTTGCCCGTCCCTTCTTCTCGGTTTCTGTGTACTACCCTACGTATTCTTGATCTCTTCTGATGGTCTCCCATTCCCCTGATTCCTGGTTGGCTACCGGGCTGTGTCTCTGGTGGTCATGGGTCAATCTTGCCCTCCCTTCCTACGTGGTGGGAGGGTACAGGGTTAAAAAACAGTTGGCCTTTTCGTCCGGGCCGCTATTGTAGGTCCCGATCTTAACCTAACCAGTGTAGGAGCGTGGTTTCTTCACTTGGGCGCATAATCTTGGGCTTTGCGTCTTATCCGTGTGGTGCACGGCTTTTATTTTCCATCTGTGGGACTGGATGCGGGGTTCCGGGGAGCTCTCCCGAGGCAACACCCATGGCCCACCCTACCGGGTGGGGTTTCTAGGTGGGAGGTGTTATGGTCTGTTCCTATGGTGGACGCGGTTGATGTGGCTACGCTCCTGGGATTTATGCTTTTATTTATCATTTGTGTTTTTTTTTATTGCGGAGAAGATGTTTTCCAGGAGTATTTATTTCTTATGGGTAAAGCTAAAAAGAAGATAAACGTTTTTAAGAAAGTCGGTAATCACCATCTGTCGGGCCCCCAACCCTACCCGTCCCTCCCTGTTTCCAGACCAGCGACCAGTAGGGGCTTTGATGCCCTTGTTGATGAATTTGTTGGTACTGCACCACCAACCCAAATGATCCTCCATTCCGGTCCCGTTTCAGGGACTGCCCCGTCCAGACCAGGTGAGGCTGCTGTGGCCTCTCATAATGCCCTTATCTCTCATACCTTACGTCAGCCATCTCTGGAGCCCTTGCGTCAGCAGGGTCCTATTCATAGACGCCAGAATAAACCGACTCCGACGATCGCTTTCTCCGTCCCCCCTCCTGGGGTTCCGGGTCTTGATTCCTACCCACTTTATTTTTATTTACATTCAACGTCATCTCGTCCACTGACTTCTGTGAGCCAGCTCATCCTTAGTGATGCTTGGAAGCTTGCTCTCCAAAAACTACTGAGCCCCCAACAGGAGCTACGGCCCATATGAGGAACGGTATTACCCTACTTGTACACGTGCAATGCCTAACTCCTACCCAGCGGACGCAACGAAAACGTCCTTGCCTTTCCCTATCGCCACCACTGGAAGGATTCCCGTCCTATTCTAAACTTGACGATGTTCGTAACACGCCGAAGGGTACCATATATGCGCCGGAGTTCTGTTCCGATGATTCGAATACCATCCTTACCCATTTACAGAATCACCACGTTCCTATTACCGACGTTTATCGGTTCCCTCCACGTAAGGAGAATCCCTCAACGACGAACCCTCTTCTTTTACTTACCTTCTCTGTGCCTTTTCCTCCATCCAAGGTAAAACTTAGTTTTACCATTACACACGGTTTCCGGACTTATGTGCCCTTCCGAGATGTTTCAAGTGCGCATAAATTTGGTCACCCTTCCAGAAATATTTTGCTTGGTCTCCCCAGGCCATCTGCGACAGTTGTGGAAAGTTCGCTCTCCACCCGAAACTGTGACAAGGAATCCTCCATGTTGTCCTAACTGCAGGGGGCCACACCCGTCTTCCACTCATTTCATCTGCCCCTTTTTTGCCTTGGAGAAGGAATTCCTGGAGCGTGCGCCATTCATAAGTATGACCGTCGTGAGGTACCCGCCTGGCGAGGGAGAAACTGGCTCATCTTCCTCTTTCTTATGCTGCGGCAACGTCCACCCATCTGCGGTTGCCTCTTCCGTTGTCATCGCCCCCGTGCGTTGTATCCGAACTTGTTCCGCTTTCTCGTTCAACCATTCGGCCTTCCTTGCCGGTTTTCGGTGGTTTCTGTGGCTCTTGACAATTGTCCTCCCAACTCTCCCGAAATGGTCCGCCGGACCAATCGTCGTTCTTCGCCGACACACACGACCCTCCTCTCATGCTAATCTCCTTTGTTAGAGGTCACATGCGCTCCAAGGGGATATCGGATTTTGCGACATTTTCCGTTTCTGAGGTCGATGGCAATCGTCCATGTGCCCCTCGCCGGAGCCTACCTGTACCATCTCCCGGAAACGCCTAAAGCCTGCTTCTGTTTCGCCGGCAGAAATACGGATCCCCTCTAACTGTTGGAGAGTCCGTCAAGGGCGGATCTTCGACGCGGAATGACACCGTTACATCTGCTCGCATTCAGTTCCGGGGCTGCGAGAACATTCTTGAAAGCAGAAGGATCTTTATTGTACGTGGGAGGCCTGTCTCTGTACCCTGGGCCTCAATCGGGCTCCTGCCCGCGAATCTTTATCAGATTCTCGAGTAGGTCGGATTTCGTGACGCGGCTAGGTCCGACCTTGCCCTGTGTCTTGAATAATTTGAACTTAGCTTTGACGCCCGCCTCAAGCCTACTTCGCTTCTGCCACGTATTCAAGCGATTCTGAGAGACTTCTATATTTCGATAGGATGTGGCCACGATGGACTCTTTCGGACGTACTCTTTCTTCGGTGGGGAGAGGTACGTTGCTGAACATGATAGTGTCCCGCCCTCGAGCGGAGGTCCCGAGCATAGGTATCGATTAAACACTCGCCTGCTCGCATGTCTACTACTGTTATTCCTGTTCGAGTAGACTTAGGCGTTCTTCCGCGATGTTTGTTGAAAGGAGATGGGTTGGCTGCTGGTGATGCAGGAGGGAGATGGAGGGGTCTTTTCCCTTCCTGCCTCTTTCCCTCCACCCCCTATTGACTTTTCGCAGTCCCGTCGGACTATAGCCTCTCTGGCTCTACTCGACTCAGCGGACGCGCTTTCCGAGATTGATTGACTGCGGATGCCCATTACACTCGTTCTTCCGATTGCGTCTCATCTCCCATCCCGCCGACACATTTACCCTACTTGTCCTCCTCTTCCATCTAATCCCAGCCTATGTATAGCGGAACCTCCTTGGCACGGAGACAACGTCTCCATCCCAGACCTACTAACGGAAGTCTCGGCAGGGGTCCGTTCTGAGGTGGAGCTATGTACCGCGCCTGGGCAAGTTAGGCCCTTAAGGGCCGCGCCGACGCCATTTGGCGAGCCGCTTCCTGAACTGGCGCCGAGCCGCTCTGGCAAGCTGCGCGGTTCTTCACGCTTCATTTCGCCGCCTCTAGCTGCGGTGATCTTTCTCTCACTTTCCCAGAGTTTCGACCATGCGTTTCCTGGTCGGTGGTGGTCGTCCGACAGGGACTCACATAACCTTTCCGCCTTTAACCTCTGAAGAGACTGGCCACATTCCAAAACATCGTGACTATTGTCAACGGAACGCGTCGTCCGTACCGGTGATTCTTTCATCTGTTATAGGCACGTTTTCATCCATAAGTGAACTGGCCAGCATCACACCGACCACGCCAAATCGCCCCAAAAAACAAACCGCACCCACCCACAAACAAAACACCCATGCACCCGACACACAATAGCCCGAGCCCCGCAGTGGAACTACTTGCTAATTACGAAAGAGCTAAATTGAATTACTGTCGCATTCATTACACGCCCTTAGGCTGCTTTGCTTAACAGGATATTAGTTGCAAACCTTCGTGACCGTGATCTTTTGCAACCTTCAAGTATCAGGGAAACCCCTTATTTCCCTGAAACAACCGTGAGGGATCGGCCAGCGGACAGAGGTGGAGCCAGCCACGATCCTGCTTCGCGGCGCTCTTGTCCATTATACTCTCCCAATATCCAGACCAGCACTCTCCACCACTTCCCATCTGCATGCCGTTAGCGGCTCGTATCCATCTTGACGCGCCGCTTACACTGTGCTCATGTGCTCAGTGTACCTGGTGCCCAGCTGTACGATATACCAGGAAGGACCTGTCGGATTTTTTCTCAAGTCGCTAGCACCCCCATCGCCTGCACCTGGTGGTTCGTGCTTTAACCTCCGCCATCCTTTGTTGGTGAGACTCTGTTACGTTCCCAATGCCGATTGCGTTGATTGAGTATTTTGCAGGATTTTTTCATTATGATCTCTCAACACGGGCCTTCCAACATTTGAACGTTCTGATACAGGCACTTCATTCCTGTAGTTGACGTAGAACTCGATTCACGCAGATGTCTAGACCGAGAGCACAGTCACTGCCAGACTACAAGTTTTAGCTCGCACTGTCTCAAGCTAGGGCGAGAAAGCGTCGGTATTCTATTCCTTCTATGTACCGAGAAGTCGAGTGACACCCAACCATACTCTCGTTTCCGATACCATCCTTCGCGCTGCAGTCCGGGCGAGCTTACCCCCTTATTCTGGCTAGCTGGCTCTATGACAGAGCAGACTGGTCTTCTTATCATCAGGCCACTTACTTTCCTATCTTTCCTGCAACTAACGTGTTTCCCGTCGCTGGCGGATGCCTTCACTTACTTTCAGGAGGTGATCCAATCAGGCGGTGGCAACGAAGCAGTATACCGTTCGTCTGGGCACGAAAATTCACACAACACCAACACTGTGGAACCCGGAATGTGCTCGGTTATAATTCGTGAAAGAAGCGTTAAGTTGATATAAGCGTGTATAAGCAGACTCCCAACCTTCCAATTGATTCTGTATTAAGCTTCGGCGGCCCGATCCCGGCGTATTAATCTTGCCGTACGCTGGAAACAGTTTTTTTCGCTCTAGTCACTTGCGGGTGGAGTTTCCTGAATTTTCTGTTCCACCTGGACGGGACCTTCCAGTACAACAGGCTTTTCACCCAGGGCAGAGTTCCTGGGACGCCTCGAGACTGTGCGGGATTGGAGCAACATGGCCCGTGACGGGCATGCTCCTCAGATGCTATCCGGCATGCATCATCCCATCTGTCACTGCCTCCTTCTCCCGCGTCTTTAGGAACATAGGAATATGGGCACAGTGGAGGGGGTCTTCCCTCCCGTCCTTTGGTCTACTGCATATATTGTCCCATCCCAACTGGGAAGGCTCCGAACTTCTTCGATAACCATTTGCAAGTAATTTTCCGACGACTTGGACAACCCTTGACCTGCCCAATACTGTAAGATTCTCATGGGAAGATTGGTGGCTTCCGTAACTGAGTTTTAGATTACCGTTGGAGGCACTCCTGCATTTTTCCGACTACCATTTGGTTTTCGTCGCCGTCGCTGACCCAGGATCCTCTTCCTTCGGTGGATCACGACATTCGTGAAGTCTTATTTCACGCTTCAAAATGCCTATCTTTTTCAGCGTTTCTTCTTATATAGAACCTTACAAAAAGGCGCCATTCATGATAGCACGTGATGAGCGATTATGGGGGTTATTACGAGATTGCCTCCAATTCTACATTGGGCACTTCGGAGGGCACTTCCCCTCTCTTCCTACGTCTATGATGTCGGATGTCGTTCGTTATCAGGTCCGTTGTGGGAGCATGGACGTAGCCACACGCTGTCGAGACTGTTTTCTGGTCTGCTGGACAGAGGAGTAAGGTGCCGCAGGGCAGGTGTACTGAGTAGTGTTTGCTTTTCGCTATTCCGGGTTCAATTGGTGTTGTCGATTCACACACATAACCCGACGTCAGTGCGCTGCTCCATCTATGTTGACGATCTTGCCTGTACATCTCTGGAGCTAAACTTCCTGGTATGAACGTCAACTTGTCAGGTTGCCATCGATAGGGTTTGCTCCTGGTGCTCTGGCGCGTGGCTTTACATTCTCACGTCGAAAAACTACGCCCGTGCTTTTCGCGTAAAAATTCCTTCGTCGTAAGGAGTCGCTACAATCCCTCCAATGAACCCTTAGGCTCCCCTATCGTGTGGAGCCGAGGCGTGCGGTGTTCTCTTGGTCTGGTTGCTCATTGATGAGCGTTATCTTCAAGTACGCTTCTCATGATATTACCTCCTCAGAAGCTAAACTTGCCGCCGTCCTTGGATCTCTTACGCACCTCATCCTCCAAGTTTACTGTGCGGGGATAGTGTGTGACAGGAAAAACCATGCTACGCCTTTTACCATCATGCTGTAGCTGGCTGTACCAAACTGCGACGTTGGTTGTGCCATATATGGGCAGGCCTTCCAGTCCTATACCTCCGCCTTCTTGACCCCATTTAGACGACGTGTTTGAGACTTGCCACGGGGGTTTGTCATTCCGTTCTCCTCCGGGAAAGGCTGGAGGTGGAGGCCCGGATGATTGCCCCGTCCTACATCCAGCGTGAACAACACCGGGAGCAGCTCTCATATGTCGTGTTGCTCTGTTCATACCGTACGTATTCAAGTGCCTACTCGTCAGGGCTTCTGAACGTATAAATAAAGTGCGTCTCCACACTTGTCATCAACTCCTTTCTTATGGCCATTTGGCTGGTGGTTTTACATTCCAATCTTCAGTTTCCTCGACCTCCTCAGCGAGACGGATCATAGATCAATATGATTTCTCCTCTACCCGTTCGCAGGTATAGGTTGGAGTCTCGTACGCGCCGTCCTGCTCTCTGTAGATGACGATTCCAAATCTTTAAGTAAGTCGGAAGGCACGCGGCCGGTGCTGTTGAGGGATTCTTTGATGTGTCTCACGCGGGAGATTCATAGCTACTCTAATAGCGGCGTTTCAATCCCGTGCAAATTTGTTCTCCCAAGCACGAGAAGAAAGGGGTGTGTGAGTCTTACAGCTCTGATGTTTCCGGAACTCACTGTATCCCACACCCTTCCACTTTATTTGTTCTGTTTTTTTTTTTTTTGGTAGCTATTAAAACTCTCACATTAGGATGGTTGTGACTCAGAGCCACATGTCACATGGTGTCGTGAACAGGATCAGTACCTTCGCCCGTGGGGGTAATTATACATCTTTTCTGATTCTTGTCGTGCCAAGAGGGCTCTCCGTCGTTGCATCTGACGGTGGCGAACCGTAAACCCTTTGGATAGACTCGTAGCATTATCAACTAAGTCCATCGTCGTTCTACCTGCACAGAACACTACATTAAGTTCTGTTTGGGATTTCTCCTCTGTCTGTATGGTTGATATCACTTAAAGGTAACGACACTGGGGCCGGATGGGGAAGAAAACAGAGCGTGATGCAAACGGCGATGTGTTCGTTATTTTGTGACCCATACTTCCCCCTCCTGCATGTGCGCATGAGGCAATTCCCTGCTCAATTTCTCCCATACTACTTTTATAGCCGTCAGGCGGCTATTCCCTCTCTGGCTGGCTCAGGTTATGTTGGGCCAGAGGATGCTCGTGGCGACTAATTTCGAGAAATCAAACCGATCCTTGCCCATGCGTTAGCGGTCTATCCCTCTGAGCTAGGAGTCGCCGCCTACCTGGAGGGTTCCTGGAGCGGTCGATTGTTGTCTGAGGAGGCCGATACCCCCATGCTCACCCCATGGTTATTCTTATGTCGCGGGGGATGTTCCCTCGAACCTGCCCGTTTTGCTCCTCTAATTGGCCTCTCACAATCGTTCATATCTTTGTGAATTGCGGGTAGGCAATCATCGAATCCATTAGAAGCAAGTTCTCCATGATGTGACATAATTCCTATCTACTCTCTCATTCAGCACTCCGTCCTCCAGTACATCTTACACCTGAATTTCAGTCACATCTTTCGTACCGGGGTCGTTCGACCCAGTCTATGCTCTAACAAATTTTCTTCCTATTGGACTGAATAATATTGCTGATTATATAGATCCTTATCCATTCTCAGCCCGAGCTGCCTCTTTCGTTCGTCATAGATATTTTCCCTGTCAGTTATGGTATTACTACCACGAGTTTTATAGCTCGCTTTCTTGTGTTGCTGTGAAGGTCCTGTACATCCGACTCAAAAAAAAAATTATTATTATTATTGAGGGTCTGCGGTAAATGCTTTATTCTTTGTTTTCCTTTTCTGTGCCAACAGTAATGCTGCAATGCAACCTGGGGTCACAACCTTGTATGTTTTGGAGAACTTGGGGATATACTAATGTGCTACTTTGTTTCTTTTGTCTTGCAGATCCCAAGCCATCGGCTTCTCGAAATCCTCTTCTCGATCGCTGAGGTTCCTTCCTGGTTAGTGCCTCATTTTGGCCGCATTGTGCTGGGTTGTAGCGTTCTGTTTTCCGTTTTCTCCGCCTCCCTTGCGGGCTGTTTTTTTTAATCTGACTACGAGTGCTGGTCTACTCTTAATTGGTTGTTCCGCCTCTGTGGTGTAGCATGAGAGTTGTCTAGACCTTATCACTTTATCCGGAGTCCACGTCTAGCCTGAAGGCTTCCTTTCTGTCTCACATGGCTCTCCATGGGAGTCTGTGCAGGCATCTACAGCCGACGGATCAAGGCGAAGGGGTGGGGGGTGATCACGCGAACTTCGGACGCTTTACTGTGTCCCAACACCTCTCCCTTTGACGCGTCCGTCTTTGAGCGAGAGACAGCAGTTATAGTTGCATCTATCTTGGCTTGATTATAGGATTTGACACTAGATTCTGAGCTTGGGCGACGATATCACAGATTTGTTTCTGACTCGTGGGAGTGCTCTTCTTGCACCTGCAAAATCGACACGACCAGAACATCTTTGCGTTCCAATCACTTCCAACGGATTTCCAATGTAGTTTGCTGCATGCAGGACACAGTGTGGTTTGGACGTGTTTATGCTGGAGGATCCCCATGGCTCCAACTTATGCATATTACCTGTGGGCTCAGCGAAATTGGGACCAAAGCAGGCCTATCGCGCCCGCCACCTGCAAAAAATGTACCTGTCGACGATACTTACCTGTGGCCATCTTGCTTGGGACACCTCACGAGCTGGCTGATTTCTGCTCCCGATTCAAACAGGGCTTCCTCGCTTGTTGGCAGGAGTGTTGGCCGGAGGATCATCGTGGTGCCAAACGGCGTAGCGTTAAAGCCGCTTCCTAGGGATTTGGCCATCGTCTTCGCCGGAGTCCTGGGCACAGGAGGTGGTTATTGGCACGTTTTGCGATATTGGGCAATTACTAATGTAACACATTCTGTCTGATATGAGCAAGGGAGCATGCCCCTTTATGTCGCCTTTTTCTGCCGATCCCGCAGTATTTTTGCTAGCGCTCTCGGTGCCAATCTTTCGTTTCTTGTCCCGGACTATAGTAGTGGCTCTTGCAGGTAAATCACAAAGAGCCCCGAGGCTTTCCATACTTGTTACACGCCCAATACTTTCAATCCCCGTTTTCTCATATTATAAGTGTTCAGAATACTTTCATTTCCAACAGTGAACGCTCGATTTTTGCTTATGTCTACATTCGGGCGAACTTGAACTCTGACTCTAGTAGGAATTTGATCAATCGCATTTTCCGTTTTTCACCATCGAACCGTCTCATAGTTCTAGAGAAGAGTATGTCACCTTGCTTAAGTTTTTTGTCAACTGACTACGTTACGGTTTATCGCCGCTTTTTTGTGCCGCAGTGGTGGGCTCCTGTACACTCAATCACAAAAAAAAATTATTATTATCAAACTTCCAACCTTCCTTTCCCCAAGGGACTGGGGGTAATATATATAGAGAAACAGAAAGTTGAGGAAGAATTTATGACACAAGTCGAAAAGAATCCAGCCTTACCTCCCGTTATCGCCTATTAGTGAAGAGACTCGTCGCAGTCAGAAAAATCCACCTAGAGCTGTACACGGGCTACGACTGAGCTCTCACTATGACTCTCTTCACTCTTTGAGATCGCTAGGGGTTCATCTGGCCAAGGTGGGCCACAACCATACCTCACTCGACAAGACCCCGCCATTTCGACTCTTATGCTACCTTCGGAAAACACGAAAAGTTTTAAACGAATATTTACAGATAGTACGAATAAAGAAGCCCGCCTGTCCTCCCCGTTTTGGTTATATACCTTATTAAGTGAAGAAACTCGTTCGCAGTCAGGAGGAGAATCAACACTTGTTATGAAGTGCTTCACGGGACTAACGGAGCTAAGCCCTCCCACCTATGGGCATCTCCTCGAGTGTTGGGTTCATCTCTTGGCCCAGGTGTGGCCACAACCTACCCCGCTCACAAAACGCCCGCCATATCACTCCATTATACACCTTTTTTCTCACCTCTGTCAACTCGGATTTCTCTCCTCCACGGCATTCCTCGTTGACTGACACAGATCCACTTTTTCATTCTCGTTCTCCAGGTCCGGCACAATGTCCGAAGCACACTCATCCACTAATGCATCCCATATAAGACAACGAACACTCTCATCACATACACTTGTCACACATGAACCAAACCATCTCGATCATACGTTATACATTGCTATTCATATACACTCTACTCCTCACATCATAGATAACACCATCTCTTAATTACGTTCATTCTCATTTAGTGCGCATATCTCTTTCTACTATAGACTCGAGTTCATATCAAGCCGCGAGAGATTGTTCATTGACTGAAACATCCTAGTGGTGTGTACTTAATAGATCATATATGGCCTCTTATCCGAGACCAGGGGTCTTCGACTCTCTATACATCTAAGCACAGGTAACAAATGCATACCTCATTGCCATACAACTTTCTAGTACATCTGATTCATCCGTTCCTTGTTGCATCCAAAAAGCCCAAATATTTAAACTCGGGGGACCACTTGTCCAGATACTCGCGATCACATTACGATAACATGAGTTAAACTTCACACCGAGGGCACTGCTCTCTCACTTCGAAACCAGTTTCAACTAGTGCTCTTATCTACGTTTCACTTCGAAAGACGCCTCCTTTTACACACAACTTCTCCAATATCTCATACCAATGATCAAACTCTCTTTAGGTTCCACCACACAAAATCAAATAAGTTATTCAAAGAAGTACATAATAAAAGGATAGAGGCATCGCCACTCTCTTCATATCGGCCATCATTCTAACACCATCTATTGCCATGCAGCATCCCCCACTCGTTCTCACTGAATCTTTTGTTCACTAGCCCTTCATTCCATATACAAAGTTGAATAATAATCATATCAATGAACAACAATACGGACAATACGAAAAAACATCCTGCCTTACTCCGCTT
>JABUQX010053763.1:32500-35000 GCA_015478945.1 Trachelipus rathkii | reverse complement strand
ACTAAAGCTGTTCCTGGCTCTTCAGCAGTGAAGTTGACCGTCCGTGAAGCGAAATCATTATCCGGATTTGAGGACCATCTGCAAAGGCTTCAAACGGCTAATCAAAACGACATTCGTCCGTCCCATCAGGAAAATGTATGTGTAGCATCTATCCATCCGTGAAGAACCTTGTAAGGGTGATGAATAAGGTTGCTTCGAGACTTTCTTCCGAATGCGGTCGACTCGAAGAAAAACATGGAAGAAACAGGTTGAAGTTCTGGCCGGAATGTATGATGAACACTGAAAGGATGAAGAGGTGGTAGCTGTCGAAAATCCCCGGTGTTTGCATGTGGAACCATAAATTTTCTCATTGAAGTGATTTATAAGAATTCTCTGCTTTTAGGTTTTTTTCAGGAAGGTCTAAAAGGACCAATAGTAGTTTATTTCCCGTTTGATGTGTGCTTAAAAGAGTAGAATCCCGAGTTCGATCCTCAGGAATGCAATAGAAGATGCACTTAATGAATGAACTGCGAAGGATGAGGAGTTAATCAATTTTGTTTCCTCCTTTGATAGCACTTTTCAGCGATCGATGAAATCTTTCGCTTTGACCAATGCTGAAGGGTTTGGGTTAAGCGCTGCGAACGGATCTGTGAAATCCAATTAAACGTTGATAGTTCGGGTGAAATATTTCTCCTCAAACTGTGCTCCTTCTATCTGGATTTACAAGAGAAGAATTTCCAATTTTGATATCCATTGTTTGAAAGCATGCGACAGATTTTGAAATTTATTCACTAGAGGAGTTGCTTTCTGTTCACTTTGTGGTTTTGTCGATGTAGCGTTGAGAAGATATCTGAAGACTGAAGTTTGAAGTATCGGTAAAGAGGACGAAGGTAAAGTTCTCACACGTTCGTTTAAATACAGTTTCAAAACATGGAGCAATAGGGGTTTAGTTATGCGGTGTATTTTTTATAGTTGGTACTGTTGACAGAAGAGAGCCAAAATTAACAAGAAATACTTAGTTCTTTATAAGGAATGTAGAAGAGCCTTAGCCTCAGGATGGAGACATTTGATGAAAATTTGTTGAGATCTGTTCACGACAAAGTTTGGTTAAAAATGGTCGTGGAATTACCTTTAAGATTATTTTGTAGAGGATAAGAATAAAGACGAGACTGAAAGTTAAGGGGTTAGCTTCTTCATCTGGTTGATGGGAAGACGAGCGATTAACAGGTAAAAATCGAAGGGGCATCTTACTGTTACCGAGGATATGCGGGAAAAAAGGTCTTCTGCCACGTGTTATCTGCTCCTCTAAGGTAATTCATTGAAGAGACATATCCTGTTAAGAAAGAAAGATGACGTTGCTGCCGATCACAATTTGCTTGAATCCTTATTAAAGAATGTTGAAACAAGAGGTTTGTGATCAGTGCACAAGATGACATTTCTTCCTTCCAACATATGCTTGAACTGAAGAACAGAACAGTAGGCTGCCAGAAGTTTACGGTCGAAAGCTGAATATTTGCCTTGTTATTCTAATTTTTTTTTTTTTGCTGTAGAAATCTATTGGTACTGGATGTCTATCAACTATCTGATGAAGGGCTGCACCTACAGATGTCTGACTGCAATCCGTTGCAAGTTGAAGATGGGTTACATTTGGAAGAGAAAATTTAAGAGCTGTAGCTTTCTGAAGTTGATTCTTGATTTCAATAAATGTCTCTTCTTTTTCTTCAGTCTACGTAAGAGACTTATCTTTTGGATAGAGTTTCTCTTTTTCTGATAAAGGAAAAATGAGTTTTGCAAAAAACAAGGAATAAAACGGTAATAGTATCCAATCATCCCCAAGAATCTTCTAAGAGTTGGTGAATCTCGGGGAATAGGGTTACTTTGGAAATTTCGGAAGTCTTTCATTTTGATAAACTCATTACTTGCAATTTGTTTGCTGCACTTGGAAAAATCCTCACACAACAAATTTCAGAAAAATTACAACATATTTAGTGTTGCCGCCAGAACGAATGAAATTGGCAACTCGAGTGGTAGGACTCGTTGCTAGTTACTGTTTAGACTCAGTGGCGATAACACGCACTTGTGTCTGTTCTTGGTAATATAAATTCGTATTCATGGCAGTTACTCGTAAAAAAAGTGATTTATATCTCATTGGTCAACCGATCGATCATCCTTCAATCGGAGATGTTTTGCGGAGTATGCTTTCTCTCTTGTTGAAAAAGAACACGGTAAGAGAAGCATGTAATTTTGTTTCTGATGAAATATGTTCCATTTGGAGCAAAGCAAACATTCCAACAAAAGCAAAACCGAACATTGTTACCAAAATGGTGAGCTTGCATGACAGGTACAGATCAATACAGAAATCCAAACACAAAGAGAGTGCATCTCAAACAAAAAGTGAAAATGCATTTAAGGAGAGTTTAAATTACCTTTTTGATATTGCTTACAATGATGCACTGCAAATGATTACAGTTGAAAATGATAAATTATTTCTTGCAGCTCAAAGAAGAGAATGGTAAGAAGT
>JABUQX010053763.1:17500-25000 GCA_015478945.1 Trachelipus rathkii | reverse complement strand
ACCTTGATGGTCGCATGACACAAATCAACAACATTTGTGTGGAGCAAAAGCCTTGTCTTCCAGTATTTAAAAAAAGTGATAAGGAGGTAATTGCGGAGTACATCGAAATAATGGCGCCTATTGCTGTTAGGCTTGATATGTTGCAGGAAGAGAAGAATGCGTACGCGGGAGTCCTATTGCCTAATCTCTTCCTCCTCAAGGACAAGATCGGGGAAATGCAACGAGAGGTGGAAAAATTTAACTATGCCAAAAACTTAGTCAACTACTTGCTAAAGCAACCAAAGGCAAACAAAGGGAAAGAAAAGGGCTTTGAACCGAGGTTTAGCAGTATCTTTGATGATTTTGATTTGCTTATGGCAACAGCTCTGCATCCTTACTTCAAACTCGGAGTGGTACGTAGGTTAAATGAGGGAAAGTACTAAGCTACCAAGACCAGGATACTGGAGGAAATAAAGTGTAATATTGGAGCGAATCTTACTTGTAAACATTAAGGCACTGAAGGTGATGGGACAGAGTCTGAAAGTGACCCAATTATGGTAAGTCTTATTTTGTATTATATATATATATATATAAAATAATATATATATATATATATATATATATATATATATATATATATATATATATATAAAAATATATAAATTTTATATATATATATATATATATATATATATATATATATATATATATATATATATATATATATATATATATATATATATATATATATATATATATATATATATATATATATATATATATATATATACAATTTATACATTACATATATATTCACAATACACTGACATAATGTTCAAATGAAACTTAAAAAAGATTTGAGTTCTTGATACCATTTCTAAATATTTCAGAAAGTGAAGGGCCCATATATCCAGCAGTCACCTCTGGAGGAGAAGTTGGGACAAATCTTGGATAGCTGGGCTGCAGTAAATGTTCACCACAGTACCCCTCTCACTACGAACCTGTTTCCGTGTGAATACCAGGAGGTCTGAGTGGACTTGTTTATTAAGTATAATACCCCATTACCCAGCTCAGCGGCCGTGGAAAGGTTGTTTAGTCAAGGCTCTGAGATTCTAAGAGCAAAGAGGGCAGCCATGGCATCCAGCAATTTTGAAAAATTTATCTTTATGAAAGGGAATATGACCCTATTCAGAATGCAAGAGGAGAGCGAGGAGGAAGATCACAGATAATTGAATAACATTAATAAAATCTTTTTCATTTTTTGTTATATATATTTGCATCTTTCAATTAAAATTTAAAAATAATTCATCTTTAAATACTTGCGCTTTATTTTTTATATTTTTTTTGCGCTCCTAAATTTGTGCTTTTAAAAAAAATTTGATTTGCGGACATGTGCGCTTTGCGCATGCGGACTAATTTTTTTGAAAAATTGTGCGCTTTTGCGCTTGCGGACTAAGTTTTTCCACTTTGCGCTTTTGCGTTTGCGCTTTAAAGTTTAAAATTTGCGCGCCCACCTCTGATATATATATATATATATATATATATATATATATATATATATATATATATATATATATATATATATATATATATACTAATTATATAGAAAGAAATAGTATATATATATATATATATATATATATATATATATATAAATATATATATATATATATATATATATATATAGTAGTATATATATATATATATATATATATATATATATATATATATATATATATATATATATATATATATATATATATAGTGTGTTCGTTTTTCCCTTTTACTTTATTTTAAAAAAAAAGTTCTAAAACTTTGAAGATAAATTTAGTTTTTTTCCTTATTTGTTTTTTTTATTTAATTATTTTCTTATTTTTTGTAGCTTCCTTTAAGTACAATGCGTTGATCAAGATTTTTTTGGGGGGATATTGAAGAAATTGTGAATGAAAGTCATTAGTACAATTAAATAAAATATAATATTATGTAAAGCAATACATGAGACAAATAAATGAGTAAGTAAATAAATAAATATTATTACTATTATTATTATTTTTATTATTATTATTATTTTTATTATTATTATTATTATTATTATTATTATTATTATTATTATTATTATTATTATTATTATTATTATTATTATTATTATTATTATTATTATTATTATTATTATTATTATTATTATTATTATTATTATTATTATTATTATTATTATTATTATTATTATTATTATTATTGTTATTATTATTATTATTTTGGAAGAAAAAATATATGTAAAATAATAAATTTTGTCAATTTAGCAAAGGTTGGAGAAATTTTGTCTATTGATTATTGGCACAAATGGCACCCAATGAGAGTGTCAATTCTGTTGTCACTGAGTTTTTGTTTTCAGCTCATTATCTTTTTACCTATTTGCAATGGTAAATTAAATGCCGATTAATCTGATTCTCACAAACCGGTTATTAAATATTTTGCTTCTAACATTGAGACAAACTGGTTGTCACTCCTTGACAACGAAGAAAACAAGTTGTTAAAATATTGGCAGCTCACAACTACCAATATGTGAGTATCTAAGACTTAGACGAATGTGAATGTCTATTGTCTTATTTTATTGTCTTAAATCTTCTTACCAAAGAGAAAGATTTTAAACTTTATAAATCTTAACTTTGCGACCGTTTGAAGTAATTTTGAGCTTGGTAATTAACGCTAGATTTAACATTGGTAAGGTAATCATTTGATTTCTATTTTTAGTAACAGTATATATATATATATATATATATATATATATATATATATATATATATATATATATATATATATATATATATATATATATATATATATATATATATATATATATATATATATATATATATATATATATATATATATATATATATATATATATATATATATATATATATATATATATATATATATATATATTACAGGGGCGGCTTTGTGCTACTCGTGCTCAGCACGAGTTAACATTATAGAAACTATCTATTTTTACAAATTTTATAATGTTACGATAAAATTTTCTTATTTTTTTTACATTATTACATAATAAATATAAAAGATTATGACAAATTAAAACGAAAAATATAAGTATAACCCCTATTAAATAACGCTTTTAACCCATTAAAAATGGAGGCATCTCTGCTCAAAGAGGAGAGCGGGGAACGTCGGACGGTTTCCGAATTCTGAATTTGCAGTACAAAATTTGTTTATAAATAGTGTTTATAATAATATGTTTAAATACTATACATTATAAATATATACTTTTATAACAAATAATATTTAATAAAATAAATAAATTAATTTAAAAAATTCTAAAATACTTAACAATAATGGAAGTTAAATTATTATAGTTATTATAATTATTATAAAATATTATAAATATTATCGCTAACCATGAACAACCAAAGAAAACGTTTTAATACATAGAAAACTTTTTAGCAGGAATATCTCTAGTATATATATATATATATATATATATATATATATATATATATATATATATATATATATATATATATATATATATATATATATATATATATATATATATATACAGATATTTTTTGCAGACATATATATTATATATATATATATATATATATATATATATATATATATATATATATATATATATATATATAGATATATATATATATATATATATATATATATATATATATATATATATATATATATAGAGAGAGAGAGAGAGAGAGAGAGAGAGAGAGAGAGAGAGAGAGAGAGAGAGAGAGAGAGTAACGAGTAGTAAAAAGTTACTGAGTCGCTGATATATATATATATATATATATAAATATATTTATATATATATATATAAATATATATATATATATATATATATATATATATATATATATATATATATATATATATATATTTTTTTTATTTCAGAAGAGAAAATATGGTTGTTTTCAATTACTCAAAAACTCAATTCCACTTTACACGTACTCGACGCACTCTTCACAACTACATCATCTTCGAAAACCCAAAGCCTCAAATCTACCCTAGTCTATATTATTCTTGATAAAGCCTTTCCTAGTAATTTTTCACATAAGATAATAGGATAACATCGTTTCTCGCCCCAATAAGCCTATGAAAAGTTATATCAGATCTCCTTCACAACTTAACAGTTGCTTCTCTGTATAGAAGTATCTTTCGTCTTTGCATAATAATCAGGACTGCGGAGCCGGCAATTTTTATCCCGGCTCCGACTCCGGCTCCATCATTTAAAATTACCCGGCTCCGACCCGGCTCCAGCATTAAAGGTACCTGCCTGGCCTGGCCTGGCTTCGGCCTGGCCTGGCTGGCTTCTGGCTTACGGCTTCAGCATTTTAAAATTACCGGCTCTGACTCAGGCTCCGGCCCATCATTTGTATCACTGGCCCGGCCCGGATCCGACCCTAGTTATAATTCCTTCTCCATTTACAGTTATGAAATCATTAATTCTGTTACAAAATTTTGATGGTATGATGAAATTAAATGTTTGTTAATGACATCTTTATTAACTTAGAATTAAAAACTTAGAAAATATTTTATAGAAAATAAGAATTTTAAGAAATACAGAAAAAGAATAATTCACTTTCTTCCTAAATTTTAATATAATTCCTCTTTGAACGATGAACTGCCTGTACATTTACGTAATATAATTTTATTAATTTTTTTACTAAAAAGCATAAAAATTATATTTTAGTTTTATCCTAAAGTTTAAAATAATTCCTCGTTGAACTATGAGACTAACATATATAACATAATTTTATTTAAAACAGATTTTATATATGAATATATATAAATAAAAATAATATGTATATATATATATATATATATATATATATATATATATATATATATATATATATATATATATATATATATATATATATATATATATATATATATATATATATATATATATATATATATATATATATATATATATATATATATAACACTTTCTCACTCACTTTCTTCCTAAATTTTAAAATAATTTCTCTTTGAACAGCCTGACCATATGTAATATAAATTTATTCAAAACAATTGTTCTTAAAAATAAAACTTCATCAATAAAATCCTCCTTTAACGATGTCCTTAGATCCGATTTTATTATTTTTAAAGCAGAAAATAAGCTCTCAACATTCACTTGACTAGGAGGCAAAGCTGTAATTGTGCAAGTGGCATCTTGCAAAATTTTAGGATAGCAATTGATTGCCTCTTTAACTGTTAACTTTGATTTCCGGTCGATTTTCATTATTCCATCTAATGCCTTATGGAATTCTACCTTTTATTTTTCTAGAGGATTTTTAGGTTGAATGTCTTTTACTGGTAGATTGTCTTTTTAGTTTTTTCAATCGCTTTTCTGCATGCTCCAATTTTTCCCATTATCTGTCAAATTTGACTTCTTCATCTGACAAGATACTACAAGGGAGGATTCCTGAAACTGCTGAACTATCTGACTCCGACCCAGATTTCTGTTCGATAGTGTTATTCATTTTAAGTCCTAGTTCACAAAGAGCACTCCTAGCTTTTAATATCAGATCTTCAGTTCTGAGAAAGATTCTGAACAAAGATGGCCGACAAAAGTATTTTATTTTCAGTTAACATTCTTTCCCTTCTTTTCATGGAATTTTTTGTCATTTGCTAAAATCCCTTCTCTATAAAAATTTTCCTGCAGTCAAGTCTTCTGATTGAGTATTTTTTGTTGTAAAGTATGGGTGTTTTAATAATTCTTCGAGGGTTTCGATTTGTTCCCACTGACTGTCGGAGAGAGAAAGTTCAGGAGTACCGGCAGCCATCATACTACTACTATAATCTTTTAGTTGCAAAAGCCTTTAGAGCATAAGACATGTACTTCCCCATCTTGTCTCTTGACCTAAGATTGCCACTTTTCCAGCTTGACTCTTTAGAACTTCCATTAATTTTGGGGTACGTGCTGCTTTTGCTATTTGTCTCGCCCTGCTTATAAGATTTGCTCTATGAGTATTGTGGAGACCATCACGCACTGCTAACTGTAAAGTATGAACTCCACATTTCATGTGTGCAATGTTAACGTTATCGGAACATAGTCTTTTCATAGTTTTATCAAGTTCATTCTGAAAACAACTATTACTTCTTCGTTTTGACATTCAATAAAATCAGTATCACATTTACCAGCTTCCTGTTCCTCATCCTTATTGTATTTATTTAATTTTTCAATCGTACTGATCATGTTTGATGCGTTATCCGTAACTAAGCTAATTACTTGCCTCTTGTTATTTCGAATTCTTTTAAAACGTCAGTAACAAATTCTTGGATATATTCGCTGAAATGTTGCGATTTGGTATCTTTTACTGCTAACGTTTTAGAAATATTGTTTTTATCTTCGTCCACATATCTAATATTATTGGCAAAATAATTTAGCTTTGCCCATGTGTAAGCATCCATTTTTAAATGCACAAAGCGTCCCTTTATGCAATTTTTAAGTTTATTTTTTTGTTTATTTTTCTTCTAGAACTATTTTACAAATATTTTCCCGGTCTAAAGGGACTTCCAGTTTCGAAGCCATGTCTCTACACAGGGATTTAAATCCTGATCTTGCAAAGAAAACTAATAGGTCACTATCTTTAACAACCATTATAATCAATTGTATTTTGAATTTTTCACTTGACATAGACATAACAAGTTTTTGGCAACTGAAAAAGTTTCCACTTTAGTCTGAGTTTTTGAAATTAAAGGTATATCCTGATTACCTTTTGCTTCACCTTTCTTTTTAACAATTGCAGCAATGTCTGGATGAGAGCGTTTTAAATGTCGCATTAATTTAAAGGATCCAGTAGATGTATTGTGACCCCATGAGTAACTGGTAGTTAGGTAGACTCTTTCGTGCATGATCGAACTGACTGTTTCCCATCAACTGTGTTAACTATTTCATATTGACAAATGAAAGTACTTTTATCTTCAGAGTGAGTAATATATTCAAGTACATGAGGTGCTTTCGATTTTGGTTTAGTTGACATGATTTTTCTAAGGATATTAAACTTAATTAAAGTTATCTATAGAAGTACCGAACCTTTTTATTATTGAATAATAAATATACATAAGAAAAAAATATATATATATATATATATATATATATATATATATATATATATATATATATATATATATATATATATATATATATATATATATATATATATATATATATATATATATTTAATATATAAATATATATATTATATATGTTTTTATTATATTATTATTATATATATATATATATATATATATATATATATATATACAATTACATTTGTATTATTATCTAAATAAATACATTATATATATTATGTATCATATATATATATTATTGTTAATACAAATATATTATTATTATAAATATATATATATATATATATATATATATATATATATATATTATTATTATTATATTATTATTATTTTTAGTTATATATATTTGTATATATATATATATATATATATATATATATA
>JABUQX010053763.1:7500-10000 GCA_015478945.1 Trachelipus rathkii | reverse complement strand
CCTCCACATTGGAGTCACATAGTGCGAGCGTGGTTGAACGACTTACTCCCAGATCGTTGGGTTGGTCATAATGGTCCAGACGACAGAGCTCTATATATCTGGCCCCCCGGTCCCCGGACTTAACGCCATGCGATTTCTTCCTATGGGGCTGCCCAATTATACGCAGAGTTGAAACGCAGAATTGAACATGCCGTTCCTTCCATTACTCCGGATCTGTTAACCAATGTTTGGGAGGAATTGGATTATCGGCTGAATGTATCCCCTATAACGAAGGGGGCACATATTGAACATATGTAGGAAAAACTGTTCAATGACCTTCACTTTGTATGATATGCTGTTGATATTGTATATTACGCTGTTATAATAAAGCATTGAAACTGGGACATTCTTTTACGGACACCTGAGTAGTATATTATTGTAAAAATAATAGGATATGTCAACTTAGAATTTTAATACAAATATGTATATTTTTTATAAGTTACAACGCTTATGAGGCCTAGTTCTTATATTTTTTACTAGTCGCAAAAGAAGCAAGTTCAAGTAACTAACGAAAGAAGTTAATGACTCATTGAACGGGCAACAGTCACTATCTCTTTTTTCTTCAGCGAACCAATAAGAAATGAGAATACAGCAAAAGAAAAACGTCAAACATTTCTAAACGGGATAATAACCGTGTAAGAATAAACACATTTTGAGCCATTGAGAGGAGTGTTTAGGAAATTTTGGAAAATAAAGTTTATCAAAATCGAACTAATACAATTTAAAATCTGATAAGAAAATATTTTATAAACTCGTAAATTAAAGTAACGATTAACGGATGTAGGGAAAATTTTTAACTCGTTAATAGTCCGTTACTTCTTTTCGAAATTAACGAAAGTGTTAAAAGTTAACGAAAAAATTAACGAGTTAATTAACGGATTAACGCTTTAACGCGTTAATGCCCACCTTTGTATATATATATATATATATATATATATATATATATATATATATATATATATATATATATATATATATATATATATATATATATATATCTAAGATACGATATATATACATATAAATTTTGTTCAATATATTTATTTCTTTTAACAGTTAAATCCTATTATTATTATTATATATTATATTATATTATTATTATTATATTATATAAATGTATATTATTATTATTATTATTATTATATATTATATATAATTATTGTTAACTTTATTATTATTATAAACATATGTATATATTATTCTTATTGCCATACCTCTTTATTTTATTTTACACACATATCTGAATTTATTATGTTATATATATATATATTATATACATATATATATACATAACATTTGTTCGTGTGTGTGTAAGTATATGGAGAAGGCTATTACGTTTCACATTGTTTGCAACAATTAACTTTTCTTTCCTTTTTTCAACTTTGGGTTTACATTGCTGCAGAAATATAAAGTTTCCTCCAATGTAACGTAATGATACTGTAAAACAATGAAATATTCGCTTATATATATATATATATATATATATATATATATATATATATATATATATATATATATATATATATATATATATATATATATATATATATATATATATATATATATATATATATAATCTTCCTACCTTCTCGCCCCATAACCACCCTGTCTCCAGAGTTGCCACGCTTCCTCCAGATACCTCGCAGCCGCTGCCAGTCTCTTTCACAGATCATCCAGGGCAGAATTTTCCCAGATCACTCTGGGTTGAAGGGTAGAGTAACAATCTGGTACGAAATGTGACACAGTTTCCTGGACCTGGTTGTAATTTATGCAGATATTCGAAGTGGTTTGATTAAGGTTGAATCTATATTTATAGTGTTGCAAATTTGGGTGGTGGCCGCATCTTAGTTTGGCTAAGGATGACTGAATGGTTCTTGGGAGAGAGTTAAATTCAGATGCTATTTCTGGTGGATGTTCATTTAGTATATTGTTTGGTTGTCGGTTTCTTAAATAGTTTTCGGTTAGGAGTGTGTGGATTTGTTTGGTGTATGAGATGTTGTTTTGTGGTGGTGGGATGTTATTCAGAATTTGTTTGTAGAATAATGCTGGAGAGGATGGAGGTTGTTTAAGCCTGTGATAAATGGGGTTAGAGAGGGCGGTGTGACATGGGTGCTGAGGTGTCTTTGTTTTGGGGAAGAATTGAGTGCCTATCATTTCTAAGCGTTTGTCTATGTGTAGTATTTTGTTTCATCATGTAGATGTTGTTGTGGAGTTGTAGATGTGCATCCTGTTATAATTCTAAGTGCCTTGTTTTGGGTTATTTGTAGTTTTCTTATATTTCCCTTGGTCAGTAATGGGTGCCATGTTGGTGAGGCGTAATTTAGTGTTGGACGGATGAAGCATTTGCATATGGTGGTGGATGTCTGATTGGTATTTGTGATCTCAGTGCTGGCTGTAGTTCTTAGTATGGTTAGTTTCCTCTTTGTTGATGTTGCTATGTTATCTATGTGTTTTGTGAAAG
>JABUQX010053763.1:0-2500 GCA_015478945.1 Trachelipus rathkii | reverse complement strand
ATAGAAAAATAGTTGATGTTATTTTCTTTATTAATATTCTTTTTTATATTGTTGTTTTCACACATAATAATAGATAATTTTTATTTTGTATAATAAATAAGGATTTTGTCATTGACAGTTCAAGCACATTTTCGTGAGCACTTGAATCCAAATATTATATTTATTAGAATGACTTGCACAGGGGCGAAAGCTATACGTTTCGATGTACTGGGCTAGATTTTGATCGCCATTCTCTCTAATTTTTATCTTATCTGATTATTTCACTTGTGATCAATACTACGTATCAAATCTGACACTTACAAGAGATCTTCTTTATAAGAACATTAATAATAATCTAACACCTTTAATTTTATTACAAAAATAATATATTTTAGCGTGCCAGGGACAAGGCCCTGGGCACTTGTTAATGGCTCTGTTGTTGTAGCCTAACTAACGTCTTCCCTCGTTTTGGCGTCAGATATCGCCGGTCAGGGAAAAGACTCTTATTGGTTGACTTAAGATTTTAAATAATATTAACAAAAAGAATAAAAACAGTTATGTGTGATGTTATAAGATGTAAGTAAATTTTACCGTACATAATAATACACATAACGGTCAGTAAAGCTTCGTTTCTACTCTCATAATAATAGCTTTACACTTACAATACAGATTATAATAGCATTGTTTTATCTCGTACTAGGCTACTAGCCTTAGTACATATGGTGCATCCCAGGTTAAGGAAGAACACTCAGCCTTTAATTCTAAAAAATACATTTTTTTAAAAAATTTTAAAGTCGGCAGAAACATTCCGTAGAATTTATTTCATTTTTGGAGACCAACCATTTTTGGTACTATACAGCCTGTGCCTTAAGCCTACCCACTCCCGATGACGTCAGAGTTCTATAGGAGTTCATAGCTCCTCCCCCTTATGGTATGATAAATTTTAAAGTACTTTCGTTTGAATTCGAAGAAAATATAACAACTCGGCACCATAAAACATTATAAAAATAATTTTAATCAGATAGATCTTACTATTGACACATAAAATAAATTCGTAAATTACTAATTATAATAATTTTATTAAATTTTTTCATCAGAGGAACCGAACATCCTAATCTAATTATACTTAATAAATAAAATACAATGATTTTTAAAATATGGGAATTCCCGTCATGCATTTAAAACCTCTAGACGCAAGGTCTGCACATATTAGATAATTTAAAATACAAATTTTAATATACCTTAAAATTATTACAGTTGTCTTTCTTTATTTCTACGGACACTCCTAACAAGGCCGTTTACAAGCATCTTCGTATCGTTTCACATATCTCTATTACATTTCTTTCTCTTAAAAGAGAAAGTTTTATTATCGTCTTTCACGGAAAATCGTTTGAAGCCCGTGTTACACATATATCTTAAAGTCTTATTTACAAGTTCAACCTTCTTTCCCTACCCGATTTTTTGGGGGGATAAGAGTAACGAAGGATGGGGGATATCCACCTCCTTACATATTGTAAACGTTTATTTAAATATACACAAGATTCCTACAATTATCATAAGATAAAAAGACGTCTATCTGATTTTCCATTATATTATAACATCCTTCTGCCGCCGAATTATAATACATTTTAATTAATTTTTATTAACACAAAATAATTATAAGATCACATTTGCACTTACAAAAAAATAAAATACCATTTGCGCGGGAGAAGACTTCATCTGTTCCTTCATTTATTCTCTGAGCGCCATCACAAAGAGGTTCAGTACTTTAACAGACAGCAATTTTGAGCTTTAGTTCGTTTCTGCATAGAGGCGAATTTGAATATTTTGGGGTATTTTATTTTCCCAAGTTTCTTTATATCGGCCTCGTCTTCATCACAGAGACTTTATTTTTTTTTTTTTTGTTGTTATTCTTTTTTTTTTTTTTTCTTCTTTTTCCACAGGCGGTGAGGGTATCTTGGGGGGTATTCTTTACTTTTTCTTCCCCCATTTTCTTCCTCTTTGTTGTAGACATTCGTTGGACGTGGACGATCTTTTTTTTTTTCTAAGGCACGGTGATTTTCCGTTTTTGAAATGATTTTTTTTTTTTTTTGAAACGGCATTCTTGCGACTTGGTGTGCTTATTTTGTTTATTGGTCTTCACTGCTCACTACCGTTTTATTATTATCAATTTTTTGTTTCTCAAGACTTTGTTTTAATAACTTCACTTTTGTAGTCATTATTATTATTATTATTATTATTATTATTATTATTATTATTATTATTATTATTATTATTATTATTATTATTATTATTATTATTATTATTATTATTATTATTATTTATTATTATTATTATTATTATTATTATTATTATTATTATTCTAAATTCTTTTATCAAAAGGTTGTAATGAATGATGTCGTTCTGTCACCAAAACTTATGTAGCGCGAGTAGATTAGCGGCGCACGAAAACGCGAAAGCGTTTTCACGATAAATGCGAAATGGCAAAACACCCAAATTGAATTGAATTAACTGAACGAAG